>VZTH01000539.1:16834-176330 GCA_013397815.1 Aleadryas rufinucha
GGGGGGCCTCCGCTGGGGTGGGGCGTGCCGCCGCGGGGGTGGGCAGCGCGGCGGCGGGAGTCGGGAATGCTGCCGCTGGAGTCGGGAATGCTGCCGCTCCCAGTGTGCCTCTGCGCAGGAGAGAAGCGAACCCAGCACGGATGTATCTTTCCTTCTCAGAATGGAGAAGGGAAAATACATGTGTGTATTTTCACACGTGTTACCTGGCGTGTGACGCTCGATGGGCTGCTTGCCCCTCGCTGCTCAGACACTGAGCCTGAGGTCAGGACATCCAGGGGGTTTCACAGGTTCTGCCGCTGGCCTGCTTTTGAGCCCTGGGGCAGCCCCTGTCGCTCAGTTTCCCATTCATCCTTTGTGTCGGACATTTAAATTATAAGCTCTCAAAGACGCTGCCTCTCGCTCTCTGAGTGTGTCGTACCTGCCTGCACCAAGCACTGCTCGTAGCCTGGCTGCTGCTGTCACACACAGTGACAGGCTGGAACTGATGAATGTCTTTTTTTCCTCTTGAGTGAGGTTTGGCCCCACACCATGTGCCTGAGGGCCCCAGCACTGTTCCTGGCAGCACGCTGCTACTCCTTGTTGGGACTTTCCTGCGCTCTGTGATTCTGGGTGAAAGAACAACCCGGTGGTTTGAAGGGTCATTCTTGAATAAAACTGCCCAAATAATTTTTTTTTCACTGATGTGGAGAACAGGAATATTCTTACCAAAGTGGTTTGGAATTCTGAATGAAATTGTCTTGACATTGAAAGTAAAACATGGGGGAAATCGCAAGTTTCCATAAGAAGCCGAGTAATCGATTAAATAGTTAAACAATTCAAAATTAAATTAATACCTCCAGTAATACTGACTTTTCATTTTCACTGTTGTTCCCTAAACACACACATGCAGACAGTCTTCACAGGGAGAAAACAAGTGTGGCCAGCAGTTGGTAGAGAAACTTTTCCTTAGTGATGTTTCTTTAGAAGTGAAAGAAATTTGGCAGTGAGTGAACAAGTGGGCAGCACTGAGGTGTATTAGTTCTGAATTACCTGTCAAGCTTGTTTCTAATTGGTGCTTTCTCCCTCCTGTTTGTGTCCTGCCAACTTCTCTTTGTCTTTTGGGGGGCCCTCAGCTTTGCTGTGGGATGCCTGGCAGGTAGCACAGTGCTTTGGGGAGCTTTTAGCTTCTGCTGAAATCGTTTCTAAAGGTGCTGTTTAAAAAAGTGGCCTGCATTCATTTGGGTTGTGATGGGTGGTCTGGAAAACAAGCACGGGTAGCAGCTCTTCCCTGTTTGGTGTGCTAGATTGGACATCATCAGCCCTTTCAGTTGCTTCCTATCTCTTTCTGGCTGACTCAGGCAGTGCTGTCTCTTAAGACAGGCCGTGATGCTGAACAGAAAATCTGCTGCCCTGTAATGGTTGAGTGTAGCTCAGGGAGAGAGAGGCAGCACCTTCCTCATCTGTTCTCACTGTCCTCCTCCTGCCCAGGGCTGAAGCACACCTCTGCTCTTCAGCCTCTCTCCTCCTCCCCAGTGAACACACCTGAGCCGTGTGGGAGCCTCCCTGGCTGGAATGACTGTTAGCCCATTAGCAGAATGCCAAATCTCCCAGGCCTCCGCTGGGCTTTTTAATGGAGCCCTCTGAAAGGGAAGGCTTTATTTTGGGGGCTCTGCTAGACAATGGGCTCTCTGGATTCTCCTCCGGGGGACAAGCTTGTCAATCAAATTGTCACAGGCAATAATTACCCCCTGCTTTATTTGCTCTGTCTGTCTTCAGAACAGTCAATTAGAGCTATTGATACAGACAAGCCATTCTCACCAAGTTAGTTTTCAGCCTAATTAAAAGGAACCTGTCAGTGCCTTTCCCTGTAACCCCCGGGCTTCTAATGGCTTCTCTTTGTGTGCAGCGCAGGAACTGAAACCCAGCCTCACTGCTGCAGACACAGGCTTAGTTAAGGTGCAGCCTTTCATCTCAGCCTTCTCCTCGGCTGTGGTGAGAGGGCAGGGCGGACGAAGGGAGGGAAAGGAGGATTTTCTAGAAAAGACAGTCCTGTCTTCCTGGTTTTGTTCAGTGATTTTAAAATTCATCATGTGGAAAGGGAAGAAGTCCACTGGACTTGAGAATCCTTGAAAGCACTCTGATGGTAAATAAGTGTTAATTCTCTCTGAGCATAGAGACCTTTAAACAGAGAGGTAAGGGCCCTCTTCAGGGATGAAAAACACTGCTTTTTCCTGCCAAAGTGTTTTGTTCTGCCTTTTTTTTTTTTTCTTAAAATGACTAGAACACACAAAAAGACATGCCAAAAATCTCATCATCTTCAGGATACTGCTGATCTGAAGCGTATTCAGGAAAGTAAATACTTTGACCAGGCTTTCATTGTGCTGAGAAAGAAGAAGAAAGCTGTATAAGAAAAAAAGCTGTGTAAGAAAGAAACTGCCACACTCCACAATTTAAGCTTCTTTCAACAAATTGTGTCCTCAGCCATAAAATAAACTCTCTGTCCCAACCTTGGAGGGGGATTCTGCCATGAGTTTACACCTTCTGAGATCCAGTGTATGTGATTTAGTTTGTGTAGAGACAGTGGGCAAGATCCTCAGGCCTCTGCTCTTACAGCACCAAGCTGTCTGTGTTAAATAAAGCTCCTTTTCTGAATTAACGGTGTATCTTTTCAATTTTTTTTCTCTTCCATATTTTCCTTGGATGGATCTTTCACTTGTTGGATCTTCTGTTCTTCTCCTCTTCATTTATGAACTGAAACATACAGGTAAGTGTAAAATCTTTTTTTATAAAAAATATTAATATCTCTTTCTTCTTTGCCTTTCTCCCCAGCTGTATGCTCTATTACAAGTGACCTTTGAGTAGTGTGTTGCACAGAGGAGAAATAGTAGTGGTGTGACCCCCAATGCTCTGTAAATACATGTCCCAAAAAATGAGCCATTTCACAAGAAGAAAAGAACATCCAAACCCAAGTTTCCCATTTAACCCAGAAACAGTATGAAGTGAGGCAACACAAGTCTCTTGCCAATGAAATTGCTAACTTCCCACTTTGTGCCAGTGTTGTAAGGAAAAGCACTGGAATTCAGAACTCTGTGTGAGGAGACTCTTTGCTTTCCCTCAGTGAGGCAGATCTCCACAGGAGGTCACAAAATCATTTCAAAGTGTAATTCAAAATGGGGGTGGGATTTTAAATGTAAGAAAACCTACCAATACATTTAATCAGTATAGCTTTGAGCTCAAAACTCTCTGCCCACTGCCACAAAGTGTTTGCTGAGCAGTTTGCTGTAGTATGTTATGTCTGTTGTAACACAAAACCTGTCCCAAATCCTTTCCCCAGCCCTCCTCTAATTATCAACCAGGTAACAGGGAATAAGAAATATTTAATTTCTAGAGTCTTGGAAAACTTCTTCCCAGCTTTGAAGATGTGTGGGGATTCAAAAGGGTGTGTGGGATCTGAAAAAGGAGCTTTTAGAGAGGTGCCTGAAGCCTGGACTGTGGCACCTGAGTTCAGCAGCACAGGACAGCCCGAAATTCTCCCACCCTCTGTGTGACCTGAGCTTCCTCATGGAGCTTTGGAACTTGCTCTGGAGCTCCCTACTGATGGCTGCATTATTTGTTGCAGGTAATGCAACAATGCATTATTGTTGCATTACCTGCAACAATAAGGTATTGGCTGCAATACCTTATTGTTGCAGGTATCTCCCACACACTGCTCTTGCCAGTGGTACGATTTATTTTCATAGCAATTTGTAGGCAACTGCTGAAAATTCAGTCCTGTTCTCAACCTTGTGTTTCCTGCCTCTTTCCTCCCCTAAATATCTGTGACTCTGCTGATGCTGCAGAGGCAGAGTAGCTCTCTTTGTGCTGCTACTCATTCACCAGTCATATTTTTTTCTAAATTGGATTAAATGTTGTTTTAAATGTGCTTGGTTAATGCAGTACTGCAAAATGAGGCTGCAATAGCCAAAACACCTGAAATTGCCATTTTTTGAGAATCTGTTTTGCTGCATAAGTGAACTCCAAAGCAAAGGGTAATTGCAATTATAAAAGCACTCATGTAAACTGCATGCTTTAAAAGCTTTGTGTTACAGCTTTAAAATCTGAAATGTAAGAAAATACCATCAATATTGCATGTACCACAATAGGGAGCTGTAGGTCTGAGCTGTATCTGTACAGGCAGAGTTTGAAGCCATCCAGCTTTGGAAGCTTGTGTGAACACAGGCATGTGTAATCTTGATACACTTCCACAAATACATATGCACCTTAAATTGTGTTCATATGGGATGTTATCCTTTCTGGAAAGAAAAAAGAGTAAGAACAGCTGTACTGGAGCAGGAGAAAAACCCATCTAGTGTGAGAGCTCCAGGAAGACTAAAACAGGGCAAGCATATGTGATACTTGCCCTTAATAGTTCTCCAGCTTCCAATTATTTTCAGTTTAGTGATTTCCTGAGCATCGTGGAAGTAGGACATGGAGAGTGAAAATTAAACTTACCAGCCAGATGTGGGACAGAATATGTTTCTGACCTGAGTATTTAAACAGTGCTTACAGCAACACATTACTTTCTTCCTCAAGTCCCACATTCCTCAAAGTTCCCAGCACTGCACTCCCTGTGCTCACCCACCGATGCTGACTTTCTCCCAGAGGGCAAATAAATCCTGTGCACTGGTACACAGGTTCCTTTGATGTAGCTCTCTTAGAACTATTTCAGTGTCAGTGATAGTTATCCACTGAAATTGTAGTTGGTGCTGGAGAATTCAAAGCTGTGGTTCCTCTTCTGGGGGAGAGGGAGATTTGTCTCATTGCCCGCCCAAAGGCACCACTCAGGGCTGTGTGAGATATCCTTGCTTTCCTTCTCCATGGTTTTCACATGCTCTTTTCCAGGCTTGCCAGTAATGAATGGTCTTTCTGGGTTTGTTTAGTTACACAGAACAGTTGGAATGTGTGTCTATGCCAAAGTCTTTGTGACTGTGAGTGGCTTATGCAGCATTAGAATTAAATCTCTTAGGAGCATCTACCTGCTGTCCTTTCCAGCACATAAGGGAATACTGTGAGCCCTAGCTGAATCCTCCAGTGCCAGTGATGTTCTTGAGCAAATAACAAATAGCTGGCCTTTACTTTCCTTGCAGACAGACAATCATTGGTCTTCACTTTGAAATGACTTATTTCAAAAATAATTTCTGTTCTTTACTGAGAATATTCAGTTTGGTTGCAAGAAGTGGTGTTTTGAAATGTAGCTGAAGGTAGGTGACACGCACGTGTTGGAGGAGCAGAGCTGGATGTGTTTGTGGTATTACAGAAAAACTGGGAAATGAAACTCCTGGATTTGCACCCCGAAAGGAGGCTTCTCTCACATGCAGCTCTGCCTGCTGTGTACCAAGTCACAGTGACAGCAGGGTAGGGTTTTTGCTGTGGGTTTTGGGTTTTTTTCCAAACTCTTCTTGCAAACAAAAGACCGGGCTTTGAGTACTGTAGTTGAGAGGTGTATCCTTGAAAAGAGAGTATTCAGTAAAGGCTTCTTCAGAGAAATGGTAAAGATAAGACTTATTTAAGTGCAGGAAAGACAAAGTAGCAGAATTATTAACCATACCATTATTCTTCTTACAAAATGTGTGTGTTTGTATGCACAGGAAATTGGGAAGGTAGCATGTTTGAAAGGAACAACACTGTTTTACTTTTGGTTGATGTCAGAGTAACAATTCATTGCTGGGGGTTGAATGAGACATGAGCTGTCAGTTTGCCAGCTGTACATGTGGAAGATTTCCAGACATTTTGTCTACCATTTTTGGCAAACTGTGCCCTTGGGGTGTTATCAGCTGTGATTGGGAGGTTTAAATACATATAAGTCCTGTTTAGAAGGAACAGTCCCTATTTATAACAAACTTTTCCACTGAAAAAATCCAGACAGGTTCTCTTTTTGCCTCACTAGGAATCTACTGACTCTCAAACAGTTTAATGACCTGGAAATTTTCCCTGTCCTCCTTTTGTTCAGTTCCTGAACACTCCTCAGTCTCTGGTGGTGTAACACACCTTATACTGAGACATGGCAAACTGAAGCTAACTTCTCCCAGCTTAGCAGTGAGTAAGGAGCTGCAGATCCTGAGATAAGCAGATATCTCCTAGTGGACAAAATCAGGTCAGATTTTGGCAGGATGAAGACAGCATACATGAATCCTGCAGATTTGAGTGAAATTTAACATAAAAGAACGAAAATGTATCAGAGGTGTTCTTTATCTCATAAATTTAAGTTTCAAATTTATTTTGTGTGAGCATTCCAGCTTTCCCAGGCTGGTGTGTCACCTTGCTGAGGCTCATCCTGCAGTGCCCACGGTGACAGGGCAGGGCAGTGGTGGCAGCTGGGGTCAAAGCCCTGTCAGAGGTACCAGCACCTCTTTCAAGTGAAATATTAGGCTTGCTGGTTTAGACACTAAACTTTGATATACACGTGTAATTGTGTGTGAGGGCTCACATAAGTGTCAAATAGCCCTGCAGAGCTACTTCACAGCCTTTCATAGGAAAATTCAGCCGGAATTTGTAGTTCACTAAACGTGGATATGTCTGAAAGCTCAGCTGAAGGTTGCATGTGTTCTCAAGTGAATTAAGTGTAGTCAGCTGAAGTTTCTGGAATGATAGGAGGAGTGAAGAGAAAGCATATATCCAGTGCAGAGTATCCTGGATTTTCTTGTGTGTGCTTGAAAGTGGCATGTGAATCCCTGCCTTCACTGCAGCTGTGATACAGCTCTATCAGTAGCAAGTCCTCTTGGTGCAAGTTGCTTTGTAGTTGCATTATTTTCCTTTTTTTCTGTTGCTTGTAGTATTCTGAAAATATAATCCCTCAGGTTAAGGCACTCCTGCTCAAAGCTGGCCTGTGTGGGAGGGAGGACTGCCGTGGTTCATCAGTTTGGGTGCCAGTCTGAGGTGGAAGGGAACTGACATTCTGTTGAGATAACTGGAAAACAATTCTTGCAATTTCTTTTGATATATTATCATGTTGTTCAGCCCAATAATACACATGCATCATGTCTAGCAGAAGATAGGTTGTAATAGATGTTTGAGAAATGCAAGCATGTAATTAAATATTGTACCATAACATTCTCAAGTGGGAGTGCAGTTAACGTCATCCCATAGCATAAATATTTGTCTTCTTTGGAACATTAATTATACAACAGTAACTCTTTCTTGATATGTTTTGGTTTATAGCTTTGCACTCAAAATACCAGCATAACCAAAAAGATTTACTTGTGTAAATTGAATTGCCTTATCCTTATCATGAAATTGTCTGAAAATTTATTGGCAGAGTTACTCCTGGTTTTTTTCATGTCTTATGGCGTTGTTGCAAACAGATACAGAGCTGTGATTTTGATCACAATGAGATAAGAATGACTAAACTGGCTTCATGCTGTTGTATCACCTCTGTAGTTACTGTTCCCTGGTTTTATTTTGGCATTTAACTTGACTGCACACAGCAGAAATAAAAGAACCCTTAGGAGGTAAAAGCATGGGGGATTTTAAAGCTTGTGATGATACAGGGTAAAGGGACGAAGAAATGGGGTGTTAAAAAGATGCCTGCAAGTCAGAGCAGGCTTTCTTGCTTCCCTGGAGACCCCTGGGGCTGGGGCTGGGGCTGGGTGTGCCTGTGGGTGGCCTTTCCTACTCGGCCTGCAGGGCAACGTGCCTTGCCACCACTTGGCTTTGGTCCTTTTGTCCTGATGGTGATGGTGGGAGGAAAACAAGTTGCAAGTACCTCTTTCCTGGGAAAGTGGCGTCAGGAACAGCTCACAAAATTCAGTGACAGCGCATTTTGGTACCCTGGGAATCAAGCTGATGGCAAATGGCTGTCCCACTGGGAAAGACACAGGACACACAGGTGGCACACTTGCTTTATTTTTGGGTTTGCTTATACAGGTGGGCAACCCAAAAGCCATAATGAGTCTCAGTGAAGCTGAGCCTGCATGATGAAAAGTTTTTGCTGTATTTTATCCCATTGTTTCTCAGTTCTCCTGACTTAAAAATAGTTGGAGATACAGTTTCACCTCTTTTTTCCCTGCCGTTTTTGTTTTGACTCCAAAATGATTTATGGTTTTAATTATTTTTTGGAGAGACTTGAGCTGGCCTTGGATCTAGAGGGACAGAAGATTTTAAGAGAAGAAAGCAAGAACTCTTCAGATCTGCATCAAAGAATGGGGCACAGACACTGGTTTGCATATGTGTGTCTCTCAGAAATGCACAATGTAATTTTTCCTTCATCCTGTGGGCTTTGTTGTCCTGAAGATTGTTACTGAGGTTGGGAAGTGCCTGGCAGTTCACTGGCTAAAACAAGGCATTGCAATCACATCTGGCATTGTTTAGATCTCCTACATCCCTCCTGAGTGCATTTTTGCAAGTTGCTATTTCCCAGGCAAAACCATGGCAATTGTTCTGATTGAAATAAAAAAAATAAATAAAAAAATTTCATTAGCCAGACTCAGAGAAGTATTTATGGCTTTCCCCTCTGAATATCAGTGGCTGACAGCATCATACTGAGAAACAGGCTAAACAAATTCAGCTGGGTTCCCAAGCAAAATTATTACATGAATATATAGAGTTTATTAATACCAACACATGTCCTCCTGCAATATCAGCAGATGGTCCAGTCAGACAAGCAAAAAAGTAATCCATCTTCCCAAAGATCAAAGAAAATGAAGAATATAACAATTCAAAATCTAGAGTTTCTTAGTAGATGTGTTGGGAATTCAAATGTCCAGAGAGAACAAGTGAGCAATGTCAGCCCTCACAATAAAACAGGGAACTCAGCATTTTACCCTTTTTCACCAGGATAACTCCCCTGACATCAGCTGAGATAAACTACACTAACTTACAGAAAATAACACCCATTACTTAAAATTCTCAAAGGCTTAAATTATTCTGATAGTGCATCTCCAGCCCTTGTATTCTGCCCCTGGAGAGAGTGTCTCTGAGGAGATGCCAGACAAGGCAGGAGATGAAAGACCCCTCTGCCCCTGGGGTATTAGAGGGGGTGAAAAGCTGTCAAAAGGTTTAAGAATGGCCATGCCAAGTGCTGACCCCCTCGCAAAATCTGTGCACAGAGCTGATTTTACCAATCTACACCTGCACCTCATTTTATTTCCCAGTTCCCTGTAAAACCTCTCTTTCTTTTCCTATTACAGCCATCATTATCAGGAAAATTGTACCCAGCTACAGAGCTGCAATTTTCCCAGGCTCTTACAGCCAGAGGTTGACAGGAATGTGACTGGTTTGTCTTGCTCCAGTCTCAGATACATTTTTCTCTTATTTTCCTGCTTCTCCTGTATAGTATCTTACGAGTATTTTCCTGCCTTGGGGAGTTATTTCATCTTTCTAACCTAATGCAAGTAATTTAATGAAGAAAGGAACTTGATTAGCAAATATAAACTAGCAAACATTTTATGTGTTTAAGGATGGAGAAACCGATCTCACTGTGATTCTTAGAAGGAAATGTGACTGTCAGTGCAGCTGAGTCTCTATTACTCAGTTTAATTGCTTTTACAGTGTTTGAATCCACAGATAAAGAATGAAAATTATTTTTTTAAAAAGTTTTAAAACCACTCAGTGAGTTACCTTGTTGAATTTTGCTGTATGGTTGTTCTGTAAATACTGATAATTATCCCTTTCTCAAGATGAAAAAAGTAAAGATACAGCATATCTGGGTACTACAGAAACATCTTCAGTTCACATAATGATTTACAGGTGCCATTGACCAACATGAAAATTAATTGTTGGCCTTCCTGATTTTCAGTTTCATTTGTTTCCTGAGAAATATCTTAACTGGTAAAAAAATATGAGGGTGTGAGTGAATTTTTTTGAAAGTTTTTAGGAAAGGTGGAATTTGGTGGTCCTGCTTGACAGGGAGTTTTTTGCATAAGAGTTTGTCCGGTTTGATCGTGGGCACAGAAGCCTTTGCCTGAACCTATTAGACCTGTTGTTTTCTTGTAATCTTTCACTGAATCCTTGACCTTATTGATAAGGTCAAATACTTTCTTGTGTAGGGCCAGTTCAGTTCTTTAAGGGACTCCTGACTTAAGCTTCTTACAGAAATGTCCTAACCAAGCATAAGCTGCATCTGTTTCTCTCAGCATTTACCTGCTGCAGAGCAATAACAAAGGCAGCTCCAGAATATTTAGTTGGGGTTTTGTTGCAAAGGCTAAATAAAATTATTTTCATGAAGTATTTGCAGCAGAATTGTAATTAACTCGAGTTCCTTTTAGGAGAATTTTGACATTCCTGCTGATAGCAGGAGGAAGCCCCATTGAAGGCTCTGTATCTGTATGTCTAACTGTGTGAAGGAGAAAGTGTGTTACAAAATCAAACTAGTTGCAAATAGTGTGAGACATCGTGCAGGATTTGTAGTCTCAGACTGCTGTTGGGAATTACCTGTAGCTGTTAAAGCTGAGTACGGAGTCACAGTTTAATTTCAGCTTATGTTACCTGATTTGGCATTTATAATACTAGTCCTGAGGCATCAGCACTCCACAGCCTTTATTGCCATTAGGAGGGGACACAGACTAATGGCCACTTTCATGTATAGTAGGGAAATCCAAGTTTCTAGTCACAGGTTTCAATTAATGGGATGAAAATCCACTTAGGCAGGGAAAAAGCAAACTTGAGAGCAAGCACTTCACTTTGGGGTTTCTTAGCCATATCCTCAGCTTTGAGCTGATGGGGGCACAACTCCCCTGCCCCCTCCTCCAGCTGCTGAGTCTCGGTGTTCCCTGTACATCCTGCTTTAAAAAGCCAGTGAGGAAATGTTTTGAGTGGAGCAAATGTGAAGCCACACAGATTAATGTTGCTGCTCTGAGTTTCCAAGTAAACTGTTTGGATCTGTTGCTGACAAACCATTGTCACCAGGCCCAGGGGATCCCCAGGTGTTGTCCACCAAAACGTGTGAACTGCAGTGTCTGGTGCCATGCTGCATGTGAGATTAGGAGATGCTGTTTGTTTGTACATCAAAATGCTGTTCATTTGTCACAGACTCCAACCCAGCCTTGGTCAGTTGGGTGCTGCCTGACCCTGCTGGCCACTGGCCAGCCTTTGGTTGCCAAGCAGGATTTCAGTGTAGTGGCGTCTCACCTGCAGTCCCAGTCCAACGTGGATACATGCTAGTGTGGCTGTGTTGGATCCTGAGCCTCTGCTTGCGAGTCTCTGTGGCTGTGGGATGGATCTGTGCACGAATGGTCTTTTGGGGCTTTGTCCTGTGGATTCTGTATTTATTGCTGGGACTAAAAGGATTAACAAACTGGGGTTTGAAAATACCACAGCATTTCCTCTGTGGCCATCCTAAGAGAGTTGGCAACCTTGTTTTTAATAATGTATACTTGATTGGGGAAGAGTATATGGAATTGCTTCTGGTTCCTTGATGTATTTTTTATTTAATCATAGTGGCCTGACAGCCTTATCTCAGCAGCCATTTCTGAGAGGGGCTTTGTGCCAGCTTTACAGCCTTGTCAGCTGCATCAATCACACAGCTCGTCCCAGGTCACAGCAGTCAGCAACTCAGCCAGCATTAAAACCAAGAACTTTCCACGATAAGCACATTCACCTTTCTGCAGGAACAGATGGCAGGATTAGTGCAGGGGTGTTGATGGCAGTGAGTGTGCAGAGTCACCTCAGCGGGCTCTGTGCTCTCTGCCTCGGGTGACTGTCTGCCCCCACTGCCCCACAGGTACAGTGACTGCCAGTGACACAGCTCATGGGGTCCTTGAGAGGAAATCAGGGACTCACTCCAATTAACGAGTTGTTTCTATCAAGTGGATGGATTCTTGAGCTTTTTCCCCGGTTTTCCCTGCCTCTGTGGCATGCTGCTGGAGTCAAACAGTGCATTAAAGGCTGCAGAAAAGCAGCATGGTGCTCTGGTGGGAGGGAAAATGGTGTATCGATCTGCTTGTGAACTGCACAGCAAAGTAAAGTTTCAGTGCTAAGAATATTAGTAATGGCATATGGGAGCAGCTGTCTGTGAGGAAGAGAAGGTACAGGGTGAAGGGCCCCATTATGGAGCAGTAGCTTTGCATGGTTTTGGGGGCATAACCCAAAACTGTTCCGGTTATTGTGGACTCAGTGCACCAGCTGATCTTGGAGGCCAAGCTGTCTTAGGCTTAGCCAACACAGGGATGAGAGACTGATAGGCTCTCTTAGGTATTGTAGGCAAGAAGCAAGTGCAGACTGAAGAGCTGCTGCATGTTAAACACTAGAAATCAAATGAACTCCAGTAATTAATTCACTCCTTTCCCCACTGCTAAGCTGCAAGTTGTGCAGAAGAAGATATTTCAGAGCCCTTTGTCCTGCTACCTTGTGAAGATTTTTAATGACTTTCCATTTGTCAGCTGGTACCTACATTACTGTCTAAGACAGCTGACTGAATCTGCTCCATAATGCTACACCTTCTGCATGGTGTTCCTGCTGTTACACTGAGACTGGCAGGAACAGCCACAGTCCAGGTAAGAGGTGGTCCTGGTGGTTGGGTGCAGTAGGAGATTTCTCTGCAACCCAACCTCCAACCTCCAGTGCAAACAAAAAAAATATAGACCAGAGGCAGAAGGAGAAGTGCAGAGCTGGAGAGTGAGGGAGTGTGCTTTGCATGTAGCAGGTCAGTAAAGGGTTTGGGAAAATCAGGTCTTCTGACTCCAGCTACCAGGGAGGCAATAAAGCATTAGAGCCTCCTGCTATAGCTCCTGACTGGCTGTTGGGACTTGAATCATACATCTTCATTTCGAGTTCAGCAGGCAGAGCGCTGGCTTTTTTACAGGCTTTGAAGCAGAGGAGACTGCTGGAACACGCAATTATTTGCTTAAGGTGACAGACATGCCTGGGTCCTGAAGGACAGTAGTAGCTGAAAGCTGGCAACCACAAACCTGTTCTTGCTATGTAGAGGCATCTCCCTGGGGTGATGAAACCAGGAAGAGCTGTGTGAGAGTTTGGAGTAGTGCCTGTCCTCTCTGCCAGCCCATCTCTCCGCGATGCTGCTGATGTGGCATCTCGTGGCTGTTCCAAACAAACACTGACGGGCGGTCTTGAAACTTGATTACATAAATGGTGGAGGCACACATGTCCTTTGGTCTCCTCTCTAGCAATTAAAAGTATTGAGGACAGGATTGCTGAATTTTTATGCACATCTGCTTAGGCAGAAGTTCAGTGGTTCTAGTTCTCCTTGGCCAGTGACACTTTTGGAGCTGATTTCTGAGACAACTTTTCTCTTTAGAGGATATTTTCTCTTCAAATTACAAGTGGTAATAGGCAATATGCTGCAGGAGCACAGGCAGTGTCGTATCTGAAGGAAATTACTGAACTTCTGATAACCTTGCACTCTGATTTGATCACTCAGTTCACCTTTAGAATAAAGTCTGATTCAGAGATAGGAACTGATCTAGTTTTTCTCGTAATTTTCTCGTATCCTTATGAGCTAAACTATCTAACCTTTTTCATGTGGGTTCTTTTAAGTTATCACAGAGTGCTGTAGCTGCCCTTTTGTTTTTCTGTTTCTCTAAGCCAAATGTGCAGCTCTTCTGATCCTTCCAATTTCCTAAAAGTGCTCAAAAATCTAAAATCTAACAGAGCTAACTTTTTTGAAGTAGTGGAAGCCCAAGTACATTCCCCCTCCTCCCTGTTCTGCCCCATCTCTCTGTCTTTTACTACGCTTTGCCCATTGTTCAGCCCTTTCCTTTTTCATTGTCAGGTAATAAATTCAGCAGGAAGAGTGTCTGGGATGTACAGAATTCACCCCTGCTCTGTTGGGGTGGGCAGGCAGCCTGCTCCTGACCCCCTTGCAGCATCCTCCAGGCAGCTGTGAGGGCAGAAGGGATGGAAATTATGCACACTGGAACTGCAGCACCTTCTCCTGCAGAACTCTGAGTCCTTGATGTATTTAGGGCAGGTATGTGTGTTGTGCCAGTGCCCCAGGCAGAATGTTCACCTTTCTTGTCTTCACGAAGATGCTTATTTCTAAATAAACACTCCAGTCTGCTTTCCCCTGTGCTGTGCATCTTGCTCCTGCTCTGGCATTTAGGTGTCTGCAGGTAGGGAGAGTGATCACGGGGTAAAGGAAGAGTGATGTGTGGTGGGTACAGCCCTGTGCTGACCAGTTCTGAAAAACTGCCTCTTGTTACTACTGTTTTGTGAGAATGAGAAGAAAAAAATATAGGGAAACTTGCATGTGATTTGGATTGTAAATGATTTGGCTGTAACTCTTAAGTCCTTAAAACAGTCTGTAAGAACAAGATAAAGGAGGTGCCAGAGGTTTATGAAGTCTTGCTTGATGCATTGCCACTTGGAAATGCAGCATGGCATCTCATTCCTTTCTTGGTGGATACAGCCATGAAGTGGGACCACTCATAGACTCTGAAATCAGACATTTTTTATACACATGTGCTTTCCTAAGTGTCACTTATTTGGGATGCTGTGTAAAACATTTTGATTTAACATAATTTAATCTGATTTTATTGGAATGTGAAGAGCTGTTAGTTTCTCATTTAAACTGCCACATAGCATTTAAAGTCATTAATTGACAATTATCTAACAAGCAACAGGAATAGCTCTCTTGCTGGGCTGAAGCCTGAAAAGCCCATTTGAACCTTTACAAATGTTAGCACATTTAATGAGCTAACAGTGAATTTGAGTTTCTGCAGGTTCAGTGGGAACTCTTCCTAATTGATGGCCAGTTGGATTTTTCCCTTCAGTCTGGGAGAGGTGACGAGACAGGGACAGTGTTCAGAGCAGTCCACAGAGAGTCTTCAGAAGCTGCTCCTTCTGTCTCCATCCTGAGGCTGAACTGAAGACTGCCTCCCATTTCAAAGGGTTAGCAGCTGATACACATTATTTAGACTTCCTCTAATTTTATTTACGAGGAAATTTGGGGTTTATTACATTGCATTTCAGTGTCAGCTGTAATCCATTCTGCCGCCTAAACTGCCTTCTTTTAGGGTGGAGAACTAGAAGTGTGATTATAATTAGCACTGGCCAAGGCAGCACAGTGGTGTGATTCAGTGCTTGCCCTGATACTCTCCTCTGGAAGGGAGGTTTGATGTCTTGACAGCAGTCCATCCTTTGCCTCATTTATTTGCCTTTGGTATGTACGTGATACAAATGGATTTAGGTTTTAGTTTGTCACTTTGTGTGTCTGAACATGCAGTACTCATTGCATCACCCAGCTGCTGAACATCAGCCAGCAGTGTAACACTAGGAAGATACAGGGCTCGACCTGAAGGCAGAGTTGGTTGAGGTGGTTTGTTTTTAAGGAGCTTTTTCTACCTTCACAAATTCAAGTTCAAAGTCCTGAGTGAAAGCTGGAGTCAATGCTAAGGTTAACCTAAGAATTGCTCGGAGAACTACACTGGAAGTGCTTTTTCAGGGAAAAAGCCACCATACTGACAGAGTGCTCTGGCTATGGAATCAGCTGCACTGGCAGAGCTGTTCGTTGTCCTGCTTTAGTCACATTTCTCCCTGGAGTGGAGCACACACGTGAAACGAGCTTTCCAGCCAAAAGCATGTGCTGCCAGTATAAACATGTCTGCACAGAGGGGCTTCAGCTGGCACAGCACTGTCCTGCAGAGACCCACCTTCACACAGGGCTCTGCCAGCAGACACCTGTGATATGTGCATGGCCTGGTTTCAGGCTGAATTGCTTATTCACCCACTTTTCTGGAAATCCTTGTGACATTGAGTGTAGGTTGGCACAGTGCTGTTCACAAACCCCAGCCTCTCAATGTCAGTCTGTCTATTAATCCTTGCAAAACCTATTAATTCCTGCCTCTTAGTGCACTTCCCACCTGCTTCACTCCACAGCACATGTTCTTACGGACACTGTGAGCACACAGACATCAGTAGATGAAATTTTCACAAGTGTCTGAGTGAACTTTGGGATTTGTGCTCTTGAGAGCCTTACTTTGTATAGCTTGAAGCCTCATTTAAGGTCTACAGCGTTGTATTTATATTGAGTGATCACTTGTACAGGTAGGTAATCCTCATTACATTGCAGACAGAATAAACAGATCGTCGCTGATGTGAATCAACATCACCCCTTAAATTTTGATGAAACAAGCTCATTTACACCACAGTGAGGATTTGGTGCTTTATGGCTCATCACAGAAAAGGTCTGTGTGGAGCATCTGAGTCCCTAAATGCTGTTCAGAGAATCTGTCCCGCTGCCCCATACCAGCAACTGCAGCCTCAGACAGCTTCCCATCTTATAGCTTAAGTATATGTCATATATTTGCAATCCCAAATATGGGTGGACTATGAAGAGCAGCCTAATTTTATGTGTTTTCAAAGCAGCCGTAACACTGCTCATAATTTGTTATTGGGAGTTACTTGCTTTTCAGTCAACTCCAAACTGGGAGACAGAAAATGGATTGTTGTTATTGCATGTTCTGACAGGGAGTATGCAAACTCTCACACAGGTTCCCTCTTCCACCTCCATAACAGCACAAAATAAATTTTCCCAATTCTCTCAAAGTCGTTACAGATCTTCCCATTCTTTGTCAGTCTTGTTCTGTGTGCAAGAAATGTTACAGATGGCTATATTTTCAGAATAATATCCTTTTGCTCATATCTGTCCTGAATACAAAGAGGTCTTAGGACTTAAGCATCAGGTCTATTGAGCAAATCCAGTGCATTTCCAGCAGAGTTTCTCCCCTGCATCAAACAGCACTGTCAGTCAATCCAGAAAAAGCTGCACTGTTCTGTGCCACTGCAGAGTCATTCTCTCTGATCTGCATATTACATTTTTCATTTGTGTAGAGGAATATGCTGTGCTGGGGTTTTTGCAAATGCGTCTTGCCAGTGTCATGGGAACTTCGTCAAAACCATAGTGCTGAGGAAGTAGAGAAATCCAATCTGGGATTTACTTAGGACTTGTCAGAGTTGCCGGTGCTTTGCATCAGTGTCAGGCAGGCAGCTGGGCAGCAGAAGGGAGGGAGACAAATGACTTGGTTTCTTTTCCTGCTTGTTAGGAGTGACTTGTTTGCTAAAGCAAATCCTAAGGTTAGGTTGTGAGCACCTTCTCTGCTCCACTGTGCTCTCCAACTTTGGAATGGATCCTGTGATGTTTAGTTAGGAAATCTACTACCATCTTTAATTCCATGCTCAAGGCCTCTGTCACTTAAGAGGTCATGGAATCAGAGGTCTGACCCCATGTGAGAGAGGGAAGATGAGGGGTAGTGGTCAGATGTTGGGTCTCCAGCTTTCAGAATTAAGTGGATCTGCCATTCGTGTAACAACTCAAATGATTTTCATGCCTTGGAGAAAGGTCTTTTCCTTCACAGATTTCTAATGCACAGAAATAAGGCTTTTTCACGGAGCTTTTCCTCTTGAAGGGTCTGATGCCTTTGTGCTCAAGCCCTCCCAGTCTCCCTCCATTGAAAGTGAGGTGATCCTGATCAGAAAGAAAATCTTCAAAACCAGGACTGGGACTTTCATTCCCTGCCCTACCCCTGCTCTGCCATGACTTTCAGGAAGACTCTGCATCCTTAACGTGCTGCTTTACTTCCTGTGCTCTTCCTGCCTTGTCTGTTTAGGAACCTGGAAGTGAAAATTCTCTCTTCAGCTGTAGGTGCAGGCAGCCACACGCTGCAGAGAGCAGGGAAGAGGCTGTAACACCCCTGCCTCAGATGTACTCACATCTACAGGCTGCCCAATGCTTTCCAGTTCCCTGAGGAACAGAACCTCCAGCTGTGGGGATCACTGATGTTTTAGGTCCTTGAACACGCAGAGGTTTGTCCAGCAGAACCTCAGGTCACTGTCAAAGGACACTATGCCCTGCTCTAGACAGGGCAGAACAAAGGAACAAGCCTCATCTCGGCCATGGAGCAGCTTTGTCCCTGCCCCCATCAGGGACCAGTGGGATGGGCATTATATATTCCATTTGTGGCAGGGTTTTGTCTGTCTTGGTGCTAGCCTACTACAAATTAATGCTAATAGTTGCAGATAAAGGGAATACAGGACTTTTCTTCCTGCTGAACTTGTACCTGCTCTTCAGAGGCGCTGAGCCCAGACAGCAGCTCTCACTGATTTCATGTGTTTGGTACTTTTAAAAAGCATTGGACCTTCAATATTCCCTAGCCAGCACTGGGGGGGAAAAAAGTAAAGTAAGTTAATAATCCTCAAGAAAATGTACTTTTTCATCTTTCTTACCATTCTGTATTGCATGAGGTGAGAGAATAAAAGTAGAAGAATTGAATTTTGAAGATGTTCAAATGCATTGATAACGTTAAGGTGTGGGTTTGTGAGCATTGCCATGCTGTCCCAAGGCAGCCCGACACACTGAGGGCTCAATATGAAATGTAAGGGAGAGCTTTTAAATAAATCATGTGTGAAAAGAGCTCCTCCGGCCCGGTTTTTATTCAGCAGGAGGATGGATGTGAAGGAGAAGGGGGAGGGCCTGTTTCTGAGCTAAGCGATGAGGAAAATACAGTCATTCACATGTGAAGAATTTTTAATTGGGGGAAAGGGAGGCTGAGAGCGGGCGGGACTGGAACAGGGGAGGGAGCAAGGAGGCGGCAGAGCAAGGCAGTGATAGAATGACAATTCTTAAAGATGCATTAAACTGCAGGGAGCCTAAAGTAGGCTTAGAGATGAGCCTAAGTAACTGGGACAAAGTCTGCTCAGAAGCCACAGATGGGCCTTGGCTTTCACTATTATCTGCCTGAACTCACAAAGGGAAGGCGAGGTAGAGGAGGGGGTGAGGGTGAGGTGCTTTCTCGCCTCCCTCTCCCCGGCATTTGCATCGAGAGAAGAGTATTGTTCCTTTCCACTCGCAGGGAGCCGGGCAGGAGAGGCAGAGGGTGGGAGAGAGCGGCGGCAGCTCCGGGCAGCTCAGGGGATCAGACAGCGCTGGGTTCCCGCACGCTGCCCCTGCCAGGCAGGCTGTTAATGTGGCGTGAAAGCAGTTTAAAGCGCTGTGCCTGTCTCCGTGCCAGCGGGTGTCCCGTGCGGGCCCGGGTCCCCAGTGGGTGGCTGTCACTGCCACTTCGGTCCGTTAGGCAGAAATTTATTACTATTATATTTTCTCCCATTTTATTTGTTAGAGCGGTGGGGAGAAAGTGACAGCTGTATTAGGGGCTGAAATACCTCCAAAGGGATCAGGAGACATCTGCAGGGAGGGCTTCTGACAAAAACCCCTTTCACTGTGCCTCAGCAGCAGCTCCCAAAGATACCACAGCAAAGAAAAGAAGGGAAGGTTTACTGCTTCTGGAGGGCTCAGGCTCCTGCTTTTTTTATTTCTGTGTTTATTTCTCTGTTTCTTGATTCCTTTCCAGCCTTTCACAGCGCAGGCATCCTTCCCGTTAGCCCCCCACGCCTGGGAGAATAACTGCTCGGTGCCCTCCGCTGGCACGCTCCTCTCTCGCTCTTTGTCTCACTCCCAAATAACGAAAAGTGCAGGCTTTGAGGGAAAAAAAAGGTTGTCTGGGAGTCACATCTGAAGCAGGTGCTCCTGCCTGGAGGCAGGTCCTCCCGCAACCGGTGCTATCAGGCCTGCCAGAAATATTTTAAGCAGTCAGAATGGCTTTGTAGTTTTTAATCTCTCTGTCCCTAACCATCCTTCCCCCTCTCGCATCCCATCCTGCTCAGCTGCGGAGCTTGGGAGGGGAGAAAAAAAAAAAGAAAAAGAAAAATTAGCCGGCAATCGCTTTTATCATTAACCCATTCATCTGCAAATCCCCCTCCCCAAAGAAAATGCACATGCTGATTTGCGTATGCAATCAGCTGTATTCTTCATTTCTATAGCGCCTTTCTCATTAACCACCTCTCTCAAAGGAACTCTTCAGGAAATAAACTCGGTTAGAGATTAAGCACAAAAAGTCAGCCTTCCATGTTAAAACAGTGCCATTTCTGTGGGGGAGGCAGCATTAGCTGGTCTTATCATCCCACTTTCCCATCTGCTGCCCCTTGGAGATGGGCACTGACACAGCAGAGCGGGGCTGTGCCAAGGAGCTGGGGGCAGCCTGCCTGTATTAGTGGGCTTAATCCTTCATTACCTTAACAGGTTTTACTGCCTGGGATTCTGATTTATTCTTATTTTTTTTTCCCCCAGGCTTTGAAGTACTCTAGAGACTGAACTGCAACCCTGTTTTTTTATTGACATTCCAGAAGGTTTCACTCAAACCTTCCTGAGTTCTGTTTGTTTCAGCTTATCTCACCTTTCCTGGGAGTGGAGAGAGCTGCAGCAGGAGGAGCAGTGCCTGCTGGGCAGGTCAGGAACCTACCACAAGTAGTGGGGCTGCCAGCTTTGGCAGCTCTCCTGACTTGTATCCCCCCAGCTTTGGCTAAATAGCCTGTTACAGTGATTGCTGGCAGTACAAATGGGACTTTTGCTGCCCTTTTTTTTTTTTTTTCCATTTAAAATAATACAAAAACCTTTTGGAGATTAAAGTACTAAATGAAAAGAATAGTATCTTGAAATTGAAAAAAAAGGAGAAGGTCAACATTACTTTCTTACATGTATAGAAAATACAGATATAATATGTAAACGAAGGTGTAACATCATCTACAGCATCTTTCTTTCTGATTGCAAATAAGCTACTGCTGAGCATCAAAAGAAATTCAACAGGGAAGCATTTTCATGTTCATTAATCCTGAATGTTGTTGTTTCGAGTATTTTTCTTCATTTTCCGAGTTCCTGTTTTAAATCCGTGCTTATTAAAACAGTGTTTGAAGCTGTAAGTGAAAATTTGTGTTATAGGATTTCCCAGCTGGAGGCTTCTGTGTCAGTTACAGCTGGACTGATGCTGAGTGCTTTACAGAGTACAAGCACAAAAGGCCAATTTTCCCATAAAGAGTCGAGAAAGTGGAAGAAATTACTTTTCAGATTCTATCATCTGTAAGGAGTAGTACCAAATACTGTCATTTGGTTAAAAAAAAAACACAGGTAATTGTGAGCAGTCTCATTTACTGTAAGAAAGATAAGAAATTCCAAAGTGCTTGCCAGGGGGTTACTGAAAACATCAGCATTGTTTAACAATTTTGCATTCAAGCTCCAAAACAAAACTCAAATGGATGTCATTGTGTGCATAGTCAGTATCCAGGGACATCTCATTCCTTCATGATAGTTTGTTTTCTGTTAACTGTCATGACAAGAAGAAATTTTGCACCAGCAATTGTTCAGTCTTGTTTATAAATGAGGAATAAATCCACATTATAGTAACAGCAGTGCTCCCCGAGGCAAAGTGTTCACACTCCAGAAGGTGCTGGGGTTTTATTGTGAATCTTTCCTGCCTGATTCTGTGGCATTTAGTTGTGCTTTAATAATTGAAAACTCTTAAAAACACAAAAGTTTTTGGTAATTTAAAAGTGTGAGGTAAAGCAACACTGAAGATGGATGGAAAAGGACATTGAGAGCTGGTCTACTTGGCATTTGGCAAGCTTCCTTTTCATAATGCATAACTCACCTGACAGGTCTTTGGAATCCCTGTCCTGAGAGCAGACTGAGGCTGCAGCTGGAGCCCCCCCCTCAAGTGCCACCACCCCATTTCTGCTGTTTACAGTGAAACTTAGTGCTCCTGAATCTGAGTTACTTAACAAAAGCACCAGACTGAAAATGTAGCTTTAAGATAAAAGCAGATACCTGCCTATGTCAGAGAAACTTGAAACATCACTTGTTTTAAATATTTGTAAGGGGTATTGTTTGCATTTTAATTAATGCAGAAAACTATGAAAATCCCGAATTAATTGAAATAGTGAAGTGAAAATTGAATCAGGAAGGGTACACAGGTAGTGAAGCTGTTCCCTTGTTTATCCCAATGTACTGATGCTTTACAGACCTTTAAAATCCCTCACTGACTGTTCTCACAAAAAGGCTTCTGATTCTTGGGTTGCCCTTTGGCTGACCAAGATCCTGCTCCCTCACTGCTCAGGTTGGGTTTGTTGTGCCCTGGGCTTGTGATGCTGTTTGTGATGACTTCTGAGGTCCCTGGATGTACTGGGAAGCAGGGGACAGGGGGACAGCACTCATCCAGGAGGGAATGATTAGAGGAAACGGCGTCTAAAGATGTTTAGACTCAGCTGTTTTGCTGGAGTGCTAAAGCTGAAGCTGCACCCAGTAAATGGGAAGCTTTGCAACCTGTGTGTGTCAGCAGAATCTTTGTTCAGAAGTGTAAATTCCCCGCAGCAAAATAACGAGTGTTCTGCTTCCACTTTTTCTCACCCAGCAATTGAATAACCCGTGCCTAAGGGTCAGAACCACAAGAATGGTGTCCCTGCCCCGGTTTTCTCTGTAATCCTCAAATGCAGGCGGTCCTGGCCCAGAAACTCAAACCACATACGGAGAATATGACTGCAAGGAAGAATCTTTGATTTTTAAGAGAGGGAAATAAAGAGAGGAAACGCAGGGAATCTCACTGCACACACACAGCCCCACTCCTGGGTGATTCGCTGCTCATTAAAAAGACAGTGATGAAGAAGTGCTCCATTTTGTAACAAATGGGGGAATTGCACACAACTCCCCTGCCACCTGCCACGCTCCCGACTGCCACTCTCCTTCTGAGATCAAGGAGTGAACAAAAAAAGAACACAAACCACCTTCCCTTGATGAGACAGGAGCTCTAACGTTGCAGGATCAGTTGTAACAGTGAGAATATTACGGCCATAATGATCAAAAGATTTGAAAGAAAAAAGGGTTGTAGGGATAGTTAGTATGTTTTGTTTGGCTAATACAGCTGCAGAGAATGGGCAGGCTTTCATCAGCTCAGGTGAAGTTGGGGGGATGACACTGTGCTGCTGTTGTCTTTGCTGTACCTGTTCCTGCATGATACGGGAGCACACGTTGCCTTTGTCAGTCAGGGATGTGGAATGAGCCCCTCAGAAAGCCTCTGCCCTAAAACACCCCTGAACACACGCTCAGGGCATGACAGGCCCTCGCTTGCATTCTCCCCAGAGCGTGGTAAGCAGCCACGGGGCTGGTTCTGCTCCAGGAGGGGATATCATCAGAAGAAGGAGACAGGATAAAACCAAAAAATCCTGCATATGAACTGACTTGACACAAGTTGAGCATGAATGTCACTAGTTCAGTACCTTTCCGCTGGTCCTTCTGTGTAGTACATACCATTTCTTAAAGCAGGGAAACAAACACAAGCTTCACCTTTGTTTTAATACCGTCCAAGAGAGATAATGATTGTGATTGTTGACAAGGGGTAGGAAGGAGGAGAAGTAGGGAATTGCCACGAGGATTTCTATAAATAGAACTTTGCTATAGCAATGCTTTTAGTGGAGAGTGTTCTTGCAGACAGGCTTGTAATGAAGAGGGAGCAGATTTATTGTGCAGGACTGTCAGGCTTTCTCTGAAAGATTTGTTGATGCTGTGCCAGTGTGTTCAGTTTAATTCTGTGCTTCTGTCTAAGAATTCCCCGCTATGCTTTTTGCCTAAGATTGTTCTGTAGTCTGAACAAAGACAAAGAAATAATATATGCTGGTTTTTATAGAGTTTTGATATAATTATTTAATGTAGCTAAGACTGAAACAGTGATGAATCCTTCATTATTGTGTGTAATTTCAGACTTATTTCTGAGAGGTTTCTTTTCCTCTCCTTTCCCACAAACACTCCTTTTTAATGTCTATGGATGTGTTCTTTCCCTGGGAGGCAGCTGGACAATGCTCCTTGCTGCCAGAGTCAGTGGAAAGGTTCATGCGAGTCAGCCTCATTGGCTTTTGGCACTCACTCAAAAGCAGATATCAAACAGAAGCAGAGAATTTCATTTTGCTTGGTTTGTTATTTCCAAAATTGTATATCCATTGGTCCCTGAATCTTTCTGAATTTAATGATCATATTTTAATGTTCGTTTGTCAGAAAGAACTCCAGCCTAGACATATTTGTGCTGCTGGTTCTTTCTTTTTTCCAGTGAAAATAGAAGGCTGAAAGTGCACTCTGGACAGTAGGAGGCTGGGCAGGATGTGCATGCTGACCTCCCCACTGGCCTCATCCCAGCAGTCAGAGCTGAGGAGAGCTCAGAGAGCAGAATCTCACTGCTGTCACCTGGGGGTGTCATGCACCTGACACATTCATCCCTGAATCATCCCTGAGGAGCAACTCCTTTCCCCATTTTAATCATGAAATGGTTCATTACTGTGTCCACTATGTTAGTGGCAATTGGTGAGGCCATTTGTGTTCAGAAGAGCTCCCCATCACAAGCTGTCTCTAGTCACCAGGCGTATCGAGACAATTGCATTTGGAAATTGGGGTGGATGGCAGCTGTTCAAATATTCCTTGAAAAGATGTTATTTTATGGCTCAACTATAAATCTCACAAACATCCTCATACACCCCTGCTGAGGAGATAGAGATATCCTGCACTTGATGGCTAGAACTTACGGGTAACTGTTGCTGCCTGTCCTCTTCTGGAAGAAAAACCTGATAGTACAGGCAGCTTTACTGGTGCTGGTGATTCTCCTGTGGCTGGGCTCTTGTGGGTTGCTGATGGTCAGAGCAAGGTGCCCTCCAATGGCAGCACCAAGACCTGTGTGAGAAGTGACACCACAGTGTCAGATTCAGAGATATGGACACCCATAAATAGGAAAATGGATGCATGGGGCACTAGCCTTTTTAGGAAAGTATTTTTATAAGTTCAGGAGTAGCAACTTCATTTTCTTATTTTTTTTTCCCCCTCCATCTAGCTTTGTTTCTAAATGCAAAAGTCTGAAGAGAGGTGAGTGGCTGTAATGTTGGCTGCATGAGGCTGCCTGTCGTGGGAGGAGGCAGCTGTGTGCTATCTCAGGGTGGAGGGGAGGAAATCCAAAGTTCAGCCCAGAGCAGACACTCCTGCCAGTCATAACGCATCACTGAGCAGGATGAGCCTTCCCTCCTCCCTCCTGCTGGCAAACACCATAGAGGGGCCCATTGTTGCAAAACCTGTTATCAGAACAGACATGCTACAGTGGCATATTTAATCCACAGGAAGCTTCAGCAGCACTGTATGTATTGATCCCAGCAGCTTCATCAGAGAAGGGCTGATGAATGAACATATGGGGAACACGGAAAAGGAGGCTGCTGGTTACAACTGGGAGCGTATTTGGATCAGATTTGCAGGGCTGAGCTCATTACAGTTTCTCAGGCCTATGATAAGATGTCACAAATATAATTGTATTTGACATGTCATCAAAAGGGACAGAGGCTGTTCCTTGCCCTAATGTTGACTCGCCTTGACAGTCCAGTGGCCCATAACATCTGACCTGTAATCTCAACAGAGTTACAACATTAAGTGGGATCAAATCCAGCCAAACCTTCTCAGGGCTGCTCCAGGAATGTACAGGAGTGTCTCATGAGAGGACAGTCTGTCTGTCCTTGAGTTACCATTGCAGGAAGATGCTGACAGCAGCACTGTGTGGTGCTTTGCAATTAGAAGCTCCTTTAGTTAGAGCCATGTCTCAGCTCTAAGCACTTCTGACTTTGAAAGACTTTGACTTTTCTGCTGTAGGCTGTCAGAAACAAAGAATGGGTGTATGTAGAGATAGAAAGCATGGTTGTAACAGCATTTTTGCCAGCCTGTTGGGGGATGTAGTTGGAGACTTTTTAAATAAAATCATCTTCCACCTGCAGGAAGGAGGGTGAGGTGCCTTGGTGCAGGTATGCAGAGAGCTGCCTTTTCCAGGTTGCTCTGTATTGCACTTGAAGCAAAGAACACTCCTTTTTCTCAGAGCTGTTGCTGCTCTGCAAGAGACAGCATTAGAGTTGCCATCTACACTACAGCAGGTCCATTATCACAGCTATATTTCCTCTCCCTCATCTTTTTTTAGGAATACCATCTGTTTAGTCATTAGCCCCATCAGCTCTCATTAATTGAGTCATGTCTCATTTAGGTTTCTGTATTAGCTTCTCATTGTTCCCTAGACAAGGCTTTTTTCCATATGCCTTGCTTCCTGTTGAGCTCTGTCCGGAGTCAGGTGTCAGCTGGAGAGCAAGGATGGGATCCAAACCCAGGCTGTCTTTCAAAACCTCGTGCCAAACTGCCAGCTTGTTTCTTCAGGGCACCAAGTGCCAACTTTATGTGCTGGCCCAGCCTTGGAGAGTCATGGGGAATATGGAACGGCCCTGACTAAAGAGAGAAAGCCTTCTGTGTCCTTCCCCCTGTGATTTCTCTGCTTTTCATCATCTCTGCTACAGCTAATAGGGCTTTTTCCTTCCTCCCAATGGCACAGTGGGTGCATCTAAGTATCAAAACCCTGATGCAGAACAGATATTAAGAACAAATCACCTAGAAGGAAATGATGGGTTGCATTTCAATTAGCACACTTTGGTTACACAGAATGAGTCCTGTCACAGAACTTTATCAAGAAAGCCTTCAGAAAAGCAAGGAGGAAAAAGGAGCCCTCCTGTGCAGTTGAATTTCAGCACTGAGGGTTTGTTATAAAATCTTCTGTTTAGCTCAGTTGTTCCAGGCTTATGTTTTTTCTGCCATTAGTTTTATTGAGCTTGCTGATTTTTATTGTTTGAAGGGTAGAAGGATTAGTTACAGCACAGCCCTTTGAATGATTCCTTATCCTTAAAAGAGCCCAACTGGAGTGGGAGAATGTGTTAGAAACTACCCAGTTCACTGTGGAACGGATTATTGATGAGACTACAAAATGTAGGTGTGAGTTTGGAAAAGATGCCCGAGAGCATGATTTGGGAAGGTGTTGAAGTAATCAAGGCTTCTCAGAGTGATGTACAAAGAAATAAATTAGAGAAAATTGTGAGTTCACAGTTTTCTTGAATGATCTGCCTGGCTTGTATGTTCTGGGGCCTTCAGACAATATGCAATCCCTGAACATTTTAAGCACTTTGCCAAAAGAACGAGAACAAAACGTGAAGCTGCTGAAAGAGAAGTGCTTCTTTTTGCAGACATTTAGATGAAGACCTGTTATGTCTGTGTGGCTTTCCCAACTTGCTTAGCTATCAGATAATTAAACATTAACAATAAATTCTTCTCCTGCTCCCATCATTCCCATGTACATCCGCTTTCATTTTCATTTTGCTGCGATGAGGTGCCTGTAGTTCATTCCTAGGGCTTCTCTTTACACCTGTCAGATGGAGGACACAGCTTCCTCCAAAGCTGTGGCTCTGTGTAGATGTCATATGTGCCAAATCTCCTGGAGACAGTGTCGGGATGAACCTTCCTCAGTGGGCAAAAATCTGGAAAACTCTTGACTCTGGATTGAATTGACACACAGACTCCAGACTGGGTCTTATCAAGGTGATGCTGAGTTAAACTCTGTTACTTCCCCCAGAAGACCTAAGTCACCTGTGCCTTTTAATTTCACCTTCCCTCCCAGAAATGCAGTGTTGCTTTGACCTGTTTTGCCATGCATTTGAAGCCAAAGCTGGAGGAAGATTTACTAAGACTTAAGAGGACATAACTCCTTGGCCATCTGTTCTAGCTGTACAGCCTCTATGCCTTGGGGCCTGCTGAGTGCATAGCAGGGCTGGACAAGTTATTTCTCCCTTCTGTATGACTGTTTGTAGTTTCCACTGCCTCCTCCTTTAAATTGCTGTTCTAATTAAACTCTTCTTAATGTGAAGCAGTCGTAGACTATCACAAACTCTGTGCATTGTTTTATTGCCTGTCTTGTCTTTCTCCAGCCCCTTTTGATTCCAAGGGAAAATAAAATACTAAAAGGCAATTTTCTTCAACCAGAAATTGTGTATATTATCCACATATGAAAAAATGTATGATTTACTAGCTCCCTGTAACAGCTTGAATATTTTATTATAAATACATTTAAAAAATAAGGTTCATCATTCAAATGGTTTAAACTCTAAATAAGAACAAAAAAGTTGAAGTTCATAGGAGAAAGCATAATTGCCTCAAAATGGAGAATTAAAAGAAAAAAGAAAAAAACTGGTAGCCAGTTCTTTCTTAAATGCTGTGACTGTGATGTTTCATGCCTTTATTCACTCCTTTTCTTATCCTCACAAAGACTAAACAAAATACTTATTCCAAACTAAAGTGTGGCAAGACGAAGCTTCAAAGGTATTGATTTCTTTGTAGGGGAAGCTTGAGCTGGTTCCTAACAAGCCATCTAGCTTTAGCCTTAGTTGTAAATATGGATTCTGGTTCACCAAGGTGCCAAGATGTCCACAAACTCTCCACATCTACTTGTTTTGCAAATCAGAAGAACACGATAACAGCGCTGGATACACCGAAGTGGAACAGCTCCTGTGGCTGAACTGCCTGGGAGGAGAAAGGAGCTGAGGGTCACCGGCCCTTGCATGGGGTGTGCAGTGAGCAGGGTCTGCACTAACCCTTCTGAAAGAAACAGATTCTTGCCAATTGAAAACAACCACATTTATTGGCAGAACAATAATTGGAGCAATTAAGGTTCCTGGGGGCTGATTGGCCTAGTCCAATGGAGGAGGACCCACCCCACATTGAGTGTCTGGCCAAGGCCAGTTGGTCACAGACCAGGATCTCTAAGGGACCCACCTTTTATACCCTTCCCAGGACCCCCACCCCCCTCCCAGGAGCCCTCCCCTTGGATATCACTTGATTGGTTTCCTTGAGCTCATTATCTGGAGCATTCAAATGAGTGGTGTTGGGGCATCGAGTGATTGGGGAGTCCCAATCCAATCCACGTCCTTGATTTATCCCTTTATGATAAGTTCAGATGACATCTTTTCGTTCCAGAAGATTCTCCCTTCTCTGTCAATCAACCCCAGGCCTGGCTCTAGTACATATAACAAACTTAAACTAAATAGCCCCAACTCCCCAAATTAAATGCATAAACAGCTTTAAGCATGCCCCAAACAATCAGATGCCCTTAACCTTTAATAGACTTTGAACACTGACCAAAAACTAATTTAACCATTAACAATTTTTAACAAACAATTAACGATTATAAAAAGACTACAAAAGTCAACATCCCACACCCACTTATAACACCTTCCACAGGTCCCAGAATCAGAGTTGTTAAGGTTGGAAAAGACCTCTGAGGAGCCCTGCCTTGTTCTGTCCCAGGCTGCCAGGCTAAAGCGCAGGGACAAGCAGGGTTATCCCAGAGCCAACGAGCCTGTGCTCCTTAGGAGGTTTCAAATCAGCTTGTCATAGTGAGCCAAATACAGACATTTTTCTGATTATCATCTGAGTGAGGGAATGAGTGGGGATAGTTGTTTGCCTGTAAGTATCGTTTCTAGGAGCTGAGAGGCTTAGTGGATTAATCTTGCTTCTGGGATGTGGATCAGGCTGAAGTGCAGGGCAGGATGATTATTAAGACTGAAATTCTCTGTCAATTTGTTGGCAGAGATCGTTTCTCTGCATCAGGGTGATGGTGGCAGAAGTGTCTCATCTCAGAGGCTGCACAGGGAAGGGCATATCTGAGCTGAGCCTGAGAACAGCAGGCAGCCTTCTGCAGGGGAGGGAGGCTGGGTTTGCCACACTGCATTTCTGTAAGTCTTTGTGCTGTAAGAATTACTTTCTTTTTCCTGCAGAGTTTTTTGTGAGAACTACGAGCATTGCAGAGAGCAGCGCTCCTCAGTGGCCTGCTTCTGCTGTTGTTTTGGGGGCTGAACAGTCCTTTCTCTGTCCCACCAAGGCTGGAGGTGTTTCTTTGTTTTCCCCTCAAAGACCAGACGGTCTTTTTCTGTCACATTCAGAGTCAGAGTGATGGTTGCACTCAAGCTGTGCTGAATGCTGCCTTGGTGCCATGCAGTTTCCCAGCAAGGAGTGCTGCTTTGGAGGCTTCCTTCTTTCTCAGCCCTCACTAGTCATTGCCTCCAGCTCCTGCTTCTCATTGAGGAATAATGGTTTGGCCTGGAGCATTCATTGTGCATTCCTAATGTCACAAATGTAAGGAGCACATGACTTTTTTTTCCTTTTCTTTTCTTTCTTTTTTTTTTTGCCATATTTATTTTGCACTATGGGAGGTTCTGGATCAGGAACTGAGATGTGAGTGTACATGAGCTGTGTGTCTTCAACACTGGCTTCAGTCCTGCTGCCAGTGTTCCCTGTGCAGTGCTGCCCAGGAGCCCAGGGAGCAGAAGGCTCTCACTGTGCTGGGAGCTGGACAGCCATAGCAGAGAGACAATTCAGTATTTTTGGTCCATCAGAGTTTCTCCTGTAAGTGTGAGATCAGCAGCTGCAGCTGGAGGCTGGCATGCAAGGACACAAGGAACCAATAGGAGTCNGGATGATTATTAAGACTGAAATTCTCTGTCAATTTGTTGGCAGAGATCGTTTCTCTGCATCAGGGTGATGGTGGCAGAAGTGTCTCATCTCAGAGGCTGCACAGGGAAGGGCATATCTGAGCTGAGCCTGAGAACAGCAGGCAGCCTTCTGCAGGGGAGGGAGGCTGGGTTTGCCACACTGCATTTCTGTAAGTCTTTGTGCTGTAAGAATTACTTTCTTTTTCCTGCAGAGTTTTTTGTGAGAACTACGAGCATTGCAGAGAGCAGCGCTCCTCAGTGGCCTGCTTCTGCTGTTGTTTTGGGGGCTGAACAGTCCTTTCTCTGTCCCACCAAGGCTGGAGGTGTTTCTTTGTTTTCCCCTCAAAGACCAGACGGTCTTTTTCTGTCACATTCAGAGTCAGAGTGATGGTTGCACTCAAGCTGTGCTGAATGCTGCCTTGGTGCCATGCAGTTTCCCAGCAAGGAGTGCTGCTTTGGAGGCTTCCTTCTTTCTCAGCCCTCACTAGTCATTGCCTCCAGCTCCTGCTTCTCATTGAGGAATAATGGTTTGGCCTGGAGCATTCATTGTGCATTCCTAATGTCACAAATGTAAGGAGCACATGACTTTTTTTTCCTTTTCTTTTCTTTCTTTTTTTTTTTGGCCATATTCATTTTGCACTATGGGAGGTTCTGGATCAGGAACTGAGATGTGAGTGTACATGAGCTGTGTGTCTTCAACACTGGCTTCAGTCCTGCTGCCAGTGTTCCCTGTGCAGTGCTGCCCAGGAGCCCAGGGAGCAGAAGGCTCTCACTGTGCTGGGAGCTGGACAGCCATAGCAGAGAGACAATTCAGTATTTTTGGTCCATCAGAGTTTCTCCTGTAAGTGTGAGATCAGCAGCTGCAGCTGGAGGCTGGCATGCAAGGACACAAGGAACCAATAGGAGTCAGTACTATGTTCTTGTAGTGATTTTTTAATTTGAAGGCTGGTAAAAATAGAAGACAGGTAAAACTGGTACCTCTTTGTTCTGTAACATTTAAACAGCGCCCTTTTGATTTTGTTTCTTTTGTATTGTAGTGTATATTAATTTAGTTTTGAGGTATGTTGCATTCTCATTTAGAAATGAGCCTGTATCTGAAATACTCTGAAGAAATGTGAATTTGCACTGGACTCTACAGTAGAAACAGGGGCAGGTTCCAGCTTTGATACTCATGGGAGCTTGTAGGCAGGTGTGTCTGCAGCCTGAGGCAGAAAATAGCTTTGTGAGTGCAAGTTTTTGTCATTATATTTGTGTTAAATGTAGCCCCAGGAACTAGTTTCTGGAAAGGTCTTCTCCAAATGGGGCCTGTCTGAGCATGCTTGTCTTCTCTCTTAGGGTGTTTTGTACTCAGGCTTCTCCTTTGGGCCAGCCCGAGTTTAGATATTGAAGCACGTGGTCAGTTGATTCCAAATGTCTGGAGACATTTCTTTCCTGCTTGCATACTTTATTTTAATTTTCCTGCAAGTTTTACTTTTAAAAGATTGAAAAAAGGTAACAACAGCCCTGGTTTTGGCCATTCTCTTAATCTGCAGTTCATTTTTTTTCCATTGGGCATTGTGGGAAAGAGATGTGTGTGCCTGACCTTGGATCAGTCCTTCCTACAAAGCTTTCGAGTCAGGAGACTTAATCCTCCTTTTCATGCCTCACCTCTGCACAATCGGGGCCAACCTTTGAGCAGAGCATAATTATGTAGTGTGGTAGGCTGGGCAGATGGCAGGGGAAATGCATGTGAGGTATTTTGGTACTTCTGGGGAACAGCCCCCATCAGTTCAAAGATGATTGTTATAATTTGAGCCGTGCCTTCAGAGCTTAGAAGGGACAGTAGCTGGGTATGTGTCCATGCCTCAAGGCTTTCCACAGTCTCAGTTGCCTTTTAAAAGGCACTTTTTGAAAACTCTCTGGCACCAGAGCTTAGAAATGGCCAGATGGCACTGAAAGGGTCAAGTCAGGGCCTTGCCTGCAGCTCTAGGGCATCCTGCTCAGGCTGTGGTCTGTGTTTCTGTGTGAACTGACAGGTTTTTAATCCTGGTCTACTTCTGTTTCAGTGTCATATTAAGTACTGGAGACACGTGCAGAATCACCTAGATGAGTGACTCTCAGAAGCACATCCCTGTGGCAGAGCTGGAGCCCTGGGTGCCCGTGTGCCTCGCTCCCCATCACCCCTGAGCTGCCTCTCACACCGCTCCCAGCGCAGGGACACCCTCGAGAGCTCACACTCTGCTCCAGGACAGGCTCATCCCTGTCACACCAACTGCAAGCAGATCAGAAAATACACTTTAATGGGGAGTGCTGGGGATGGGAGCCAGCTCTCAAACTGCTCCCTGCTCAGGTGTGTTAACTGTTTCCGTGCAGAAAGAGCCGACTGCACGCCAGGGACGATGATGCAGATAAAGGTGCAAGATTCATGCCTGCTCATGCCCTTGAACAGAATGCACTGCCCTGCTATAAATTTTGATTAAGCCCTCCTGAGGCAAAGAGTTGTTGAAAACATATATCAGTATGCTGTAACCTGACAAACCCCTGAGGGCAACGTGTTGTACCTGAAGCACAGCATGATTAAAATATTAGGCTGACACATGTGTAATATCGGAAAAGTTTTCTGCCACAGCCATTAAGCCCCTGAACGCTGTGCTTTGGAATGTGGCCATGAGCCATAAAAATGTCTGAACGGAGAAGAGGGTTGGTAGTGTCATAAATAATAATGGCACAGCTCTCCAAACATGCATGAGCACAGAGAGAAAAGGAGGAATAAGGAGCAGAACAGGAAGACACAGTGAGATTTATTAACCTTAGCAGATGTAAGATTTAAGATTGGAAATTTTCTGACAAAAAGCAAACAAAATACTGTAAGTTCTCCTGAAATAAAAAAGGGAGGACTCTGATTAGTGCTTGGTATGTCAGTAGCTGACATTTATTTTTAGCTGCAACTATTGTAAAAGATACAAAAAGAATTGAGCTGTGCTAGTTTAGTTTACTTTAGTTTGACACACCATGCTGTCACTCTGCCTAATCTGCAGTGTGTGCTAGGCAAAGGAAATTCAGATTCCAGGAACAGTGACTTCAGTGGCAGTTAATGTTTTTCCCTGTGTGATGGAGGAGATGCAGTGAAACACTGCCATTTTCAGCAGAAGCTGCCAGTGGCAGCATTTAGGGGATGTTGTGTGAGAAAAAAAGCCTTGTCCCAGACTATTGCCTTTGCACAGAAGTCACTTTGTGAGCAGCAGAACTGATGAACCCCGGTTTCTCCAAGAGTTGTGGCCTGTGGGTTGATTCTTCAGTGTGGCAAGATTTGGAAATCTCTGCCTGAAACTGGCATTGATAGCAAGCCTCTCATGCAGAACCTTTGGTGTGTGACAGAGAAATGCCCTCCCCAGTGCTGTTGCTGCAGTCTTCTCTGGTGTCTGCAGCTTCCTGGGGATGGCAGCAGCACTGCTGTCAGTGAGTGGGAAACGCTCTGAGAGCAGAGTTGAGAGCTGTTCTTGCTGTGTCTGTCCTTGCTGCCATGTTGCTGGGCACAATCCTGTTGTTAACCGAGTTCTCTTCCAAGTGCTGAACAAGGTACTCCAAAGATTCAGTGCAGTGTGGGAGAAGCAGCAATGTTGGTACACCTTTCCTTCAGCACCGTTCACAGCCAGGCACGGGGAATGTGCTCAGCTGGAAACAAACGTCCTGCTGTGGTGCAGGGGAGCTGTGACAATGGCATGGTGAGCACTCCTGAGGCAGTGCTGGCACCAGCTGTGTGTGCAGGGGTACCTGATCTTCCCCAAGAGCTCAGATGAAATCATCACCTCACCTCCTCTGGGCACCCTCTGTGTTGCACTGGGGGCTGTGTCCAACTTCCCGAGTATCAGGTGGTTCTTACATGGCTGCTTCAGTTTGCAGGGTGGTAAATAGCCATCCACAGACATGGAGAGGTTTCTGGACTTTGTGCTTACTCTTGTTTATTCAATGTGACCTCAATCTCTCTGTATCTTCCTGTGCTCTGTTGCACATATGGATGCAGCTTGGAGACCAATATCTCAGACAGAGTCAGCTTGCACTAATTTAATCCATTTAAATAAAACAATGTGACAGGATAATTCATGAAATCCCTTGCCCCAGTACTGCATCTTCACATACTTGAAAATACTTTGACTGCCCTGAATGATATGAAAAATAATGTTGACATTTCGTAACAAATTGTTATCTTCTCAGCTACAGGCCAGACCTTCTGCACACAGGGATGGACCCAGAGCCAGCCTGCAGAGCCGGGAAGGCTGGTACAAAATCCAGGGAGCTTTTAGTAATGCCAGCAGAGCTTGTAGACCTTTTAGTAGGGTTTTGGGGATGCTTTATAAGGAAGTTGCTTTTATACATTATAAATTGAGGCCTTTAGGAGAAGTAGGTCAGAGAGAGTTGCAAGTGGTCACAGGAGAGAAGCTCCAGAAACGGTGAACTCTTCACCTCCAGATAAACTGGTTTAACCACATGGTGCACAATCAGGCGGGTGAACTAACCCACAGAACCACAACAGCAGATAAAGGGAGGTCTGATCCTTCTGAAGACAAGGTAATAACGTTAGGAATGTCCCTTTGTTGTACTTCGTGCAGCAGTACTTTAATATTTTAGGTGGCAAGAGAGGATGTTTCTGTGACACAGAAATCTCTCTGTGGAAGGCAGTTCTCAGCTGCACCCGAAATAATGAGACTCTCTCTGCCTGAGCGACTTATTTGCTTAAACTTAGGGTTTAGTTACTTGTAACAGGCAAACCAATGGTTAATGTTACTTAAAGTTTAAGAACTTCACCATTTTTGGTCTTAAGTTTCCTTTTTTCCTGCAAAGTTTATGAATACAGTGCTGGATATATTGCTTGCTGCAGAGTTCCAAATGCATTATTAATGCTTCATCTGCTGTATTTTTGCCGTGTTTTCTGCAGAGATAATTTTGCTCTTCTTCAAAATACTTGTTTTCAGTGTGCCTGGCTCCCTGCACTTTCCTAGCCGTGGCTCAGGTCAAGGTGCAGTTTGAGAGACTAAGTAACAGGACTCTTTGCTAGTGCAGTGTCAGATTAAAGTGTCCCCATTAAAGTGTACATTGGAAACCATTTCGGAATCTGTAGATTTGCAATGCCAGCAGACAAAGGCCAAGTGACAAAGAAAAGTAAGGCTGGACTTCAGAGAGATTACGAACTTTTTTGCATGGCAACATTGATAAAAGCCTCGTCCCCGCATCCCCGTTTCTGGGGGGCAGCAAACAAAGCCGAGCTTTTTAGCTCTGTCTCTGGAATAGAAATGGACATCAGAAGGCGCATGTAAAATAACCAAACCAATATACAATTGCAAACTTGGATAATCTCTTTAGGCTGCTTTCCTCCAGTAAGCGTCGGCGCTCTGAATCACTATTGAGAGCCTCAGAAAGCACCCCCGGAGCTGTGCTGCGGGAAACTCGCTCTTCCTGACTTCCAGGCTGCATTGCTTTTTTTGTTTTTATTCTTTTCTCCCCATGCCTCCCGTCTTTGCCTCTTTCTCTATTTTTGTCCATGCAAACATTATAAAAGGCCTAAAAGTGGATAAGTGTCTGCTTCTAGTGTATTTAAGAGGGAGTACCATGCAGAGAATCCCCCAAGACAGCTGCTTTGGTTCCAGGCCAAGCCGGCATTAGTGCTAGAGGGATTTAATTATCATATATTAATATACAAACATGGAATATATGATGCATTTATCTGTTGAAACAGACTTCAACTTTGTTTATAATAATTATTCTTTGCTTTTATACACTTTCACCTGAGAATCTCAGTATACTTTGTCTGCCTTTAGGCATGTTCAAGGTGCTGTGTGAGGACAGGGACCTTTGGAAAGCCTCTGCTGTATATTTAAAACTTTGGGAACAGGTTGGTTGGTGTGCACACAGTGTAGAGCTGTGAGCTTGGGACAGAGTTCTGGAGTATGGAATTACACTGCTGCGTGAGAACAGCAGGGGAAGCTCTGGTGGTATGCAGAAGCAGCATCTTTTAATTTCAGAATACGAGATAGAAGAGATACTAAGCTGTCATTAGAGAAACAGTTTATGGGATGTCCCCGTTCTTAATTGCAGATTTCCTCTTGGATTTATTACATTATCTGGGTGCTTCCCTAGCAGGCACTCAGAGACTTCCTGTCTCTGTTTTCTCCTTTTTGTTATCTAATTATGAAAATTGATTTTAATGCAGCAACTAGACACTAAATGTATTTAGTGAATGCAAGTCATGGGAACAGTTTCTTACTGCCAGTACAAACTATTAGTGACCAGTTCTCTGAGATACAAGTAGCTATAAGAATCTTGGTTTTTCCTTGTTTTCTGCTGAGAATTTCTGGAATTTTTTTCCGTACAACCAGCGGTGTGTGCAGACCTCACCCAGCCCAAGGGTGTGTTAGAGGCCCATGAATCTCACAGATGTTCACATATGGCAAGTGCTGTGCTGTCACCTACCCTGTGGCCACACATGGCTCATTCCCTGTGCTGTCAGCAGCCTCTCCAAAGTGCTGCCCTAAAGCCATGAGGGGGAGGAAGGGGAAGGCTCCCTTGAGCACTCCCTCCTCGAGCACTGTTCCTCTGCTGCACCGTTTCCACATTGATCCAGCAGTCAGGATGTTTAGGAGAAATTGAAGTTTACAACCACAGATTCAAAGACAAAATAATTTCTTGGGACAACGTGTGGGTGAGGTGGGCTGCTCCCCTTCCAGCAGGGCTAGCAACCTTCCTCTTCTTCTGGGAAAGAGAAATGAATTTTTAGCAACCAGATTTCACCAGTGCAGTGAGTTCACCGATGTCTGGCTACAGAAGCGGCCAAAAACGGCAAGGGATGCAAACTCCATCATCCCCTCTCTTCTTCCCTGCTCTGGCCCTGGTCAGGGCTGCAAGCACAGGGCAGGAGCAGTGTGTCCTGGCTGCTGCCCTGCTCTGCTGGAAGGATGGGGAGCAAGGGGAGCCAGGGAGCACACAGGCCAGCCTTGGTCATTTTATAAATGCATGTTCTCATCTGCAGTTACTGAGGCTACATCTATGGCAAAGTTTTGGATGAATCTGCTCTGGGGGAACTGCTTGGGAGCACTTTCTGAGGGATTTGGTCAGTTCAGAAAGTCTGAGCTGAAATGACAACTAATGACTTGCTGTCCAAGGAGCAGACGTGGCTGGCTGTCTTCCATCCCCCACTCTGTGCATGCCTGTGGCTTTGCACTGACTTAGGGGTGTGACTGGCATCTCAGTGAGTGGGTTTGCCTCACTAAACTTGGCAAAAAAACCAACATTGAGAAAACAGTGGGGGTGCAAATTGCACCCTGACTTGGTGTGGTTTTGCACATAAAAGCTGGATGTGCTGGCGTGGCTCAAGGAGACATCAGGCGGGTGCTGGAGCAGGAGGAGAGGGCAAGACCTCGTGTGCCAAGGTGGGGAGGGGAGGGGAGGGCAGCATGGCTCCTGCTGGCAGCCACAGGCTCCTCAGGTGGCTCAGCTCCTCTCATCAGAACACGCTCACAGGGTCCCTGCTGCCATCCAGCGCTGCTCCGGAAAAATGTGGTGAATCCCAAGCTCCTTTGACAGAAGTTGCATCTCCCCAGGGCATTAGTAAGGGCAGGGCTACTACAGCTTGGGACTGAGTGCTCCTGTGTTCATCCCTGTGGGTCTGTGAACATCCAGTATGCTCAGCTCAGGCACCTTCAGCTGTTATTTAGGATTTGTGTGGGCTTTCAGCAATAGCTGACCCTTCTCCGACTTCCTTACGTGTCAGAAGCGTGTTTGCAGTCAGCCATGCCTGTATCTGAGCAAGACCGGCTTTTTTAAAGGTTTTGGTGTTGGCAAAACCTAGCTTCAGCATAAGGGAAGTCCCATCTCCTGAATGCTGTACTTTTGTAGTATTAGGGGAACAAAAGCCAAAGCAGTTGAGAATTCAGCCCTGTGTTTTTCCCAGCTCCCACTGGGAGGAAAACAGTTGTCCACACAGTATCTTCTAGGGGGTCATGGTTGCAAATGGATGGCATTATTATGGGAGTCTTTTCATTAAAAGCCAAAAGGATGGGCTCTCTCTCCATCACCACCCCAAAGCTCTGCTTTCCCTAAAGAAGAAAACCCAAGACCCCAGGCAAGTCAATTAAGCATTGTATAGACCTGTCAGACAGATAAGAAAGGGACGCTTTGGCCACAGAGAGGCCAAAAGAGGGGAATGGATCCCAGAAAGTCTCTTAGGCAGATAATAAATAGCCTTTATCTGGGAGGTGTGTCTGTGTGTGTTTTTTGAGGAGATGAGATGTCAACCTCCCAGACTCGCCTTCTTTGTTGGGCAGACATTCGCTTTAATTAAAAACCTCCAAGGGAATGTTAATTGGCCTGGGTTGAGGGTGGGAATCGTTACTTCATCCTCTCTCCCTGCCCAAGCCCATGCACACACACATGCAGGAACACACATGCTTTCTTTTACAGCACAGAGAAGCAGCAGCAGCTGGTTGCTGGCAAGGCCCCCCTTCCCCAACGTGCCTGTTTGCGTGTCACAGAGGGGGAAAGGAACGACAAATACATGTGGGGCTTTGATTCCTTCTTCCTGACAAGTGAGGGGAAGATCTGCCAGCTCCTTATGTCCACCTGAGAGCCATGAGCAGCCGGAACTTTGCCGCCAGGGCCGCAGCCACAGCCAGCAGCTGCTTCCCCCAGGATGTGGCGTTATGTAAAGTGGAGCTGGACACACTTGGCTAATGAACATTCTTTGGCTTTGTTCCTTTGAGCATTGTTTTCCATTGGTTCATTTTCTTTGAATTAGGTCATTTTGTCCCATAGTTCAGAGTGGGAAGCCTCAAGTGAGCTTGCAGAGACATGACAGGGCTCTGTATCCCATAAAACCTTTGCTTAGTTTTCATTGTTTTCAGCTTTTCCAAGATGAGTAAAAACAACCTTCCCCAGTTTGTATGCTGGATCTGTACATTATCAGTGCAGACTAACCTCTCCCCATCATCTGCTTTTTCTTTCCTGTTGTCACTCAGAGCAGTAAGGGCAGTTTCTCAGGAGTATCCTTTGGAAACAGCAGTGGTTGATGGTCCTGCTGTCTGAAGTCTTGGACTATTGTGAATCACAGTTCCAAAGTCCTATGCTTTCTTCTTTCCAAGCTGTCATCTTGTTAGTACCAGTTATCCTTGTGACTATAGCTTTTCCTAAAGCTGTTTAGTTTCAAAATACTGTGATTTTTTTTTCACATCTATTGTGACAGTTTGTAGAAATAAACTCCAAAATACAGATAATAACTGAAATGAAAAAAAAAGAGGCTGTACATAAGTATATATGAACATAAGGTTCAAGAATGTACAATTTGTAAATCATAACAGAATTTTATCTCGCATTTTCCAGAGTGGCCTTGGGTTTGAAAGTGCTTAAGCACAGGGATGTGTATTCCTACTAATTCACTCTTAATCGGGGCTAATGTGCAGCTTCAGACCATCACAGCTATAACAACAGCTCAGCATTGAACTTCAGGCTTTTTATACTGTTAACAGAGAGAGAGGCTTCTGTTTGACATGCTTTTATCACCTTCCAGGGGAGCCTTTCTCTCCTTTGACTGGCCAGGAGGGCTATACCTGTACTCCCAGCACAGGTAATTAGAATAAATGTCAAAATTTGGATGCCATAAAACAGGAGTACCTGTGTTCCAAGGGCTAAGGTCTCTGCAAAGCCGAGGAGAAAAATGAAGCCTGTTCATTTCCCCAGAATTATATTTAAAAGGAGTGAAAACATGTCAGGCTCTTGGGGGAGGTAACACAGCTGCCTTGTATTGCGTTCTGGAATGTCTTTTAAAAGCGACCTTTTCAAAGGATGTTCTTGTGCTCATGGCTTGTACCCGTTTTTGCTCCTAGGTATTCAAGCATGAGTGTGATTTCACTTGATAATTGAAAGAGTAGAGCTATTGAATTCCTAACAAGGACATCCCTTCTCAAAAACTGCTCATTAACTGTTGGAATTTTAAACTAAATACTAGAGCTTTTAAGGAGCCTAAGTTGAAAGGTCTTCTCTGTTACACAGCTTCCATTCTCTTGATTCACGTGCTGTGGTAATTTTTGGCATTAGCACGACCTGTCAAAGTAAGCAAGGCATAAATCTGTATTATACATAAGAAGCAGGGGAGAAAACTTAGCAAAACAAGAAAAATCTCAAAACTCCGTATGGTTTAAGCTTTGTTTATTCACCCTACAAAGTGCGAGCCCCATGTGGTCTCTTTGGAATGTCTCAAGGTAAGAAAGAGAACACTTTAGTAAATCATGCAAGATTCCTTCATGTTAGTGACTGATCTTAAAAGATGGATGACAAGGCTGAAAATCTTTTCAGTCTCTGGAAGAGCTGCAGGTTTGAGCCTCCAGCAGCGCACCAGATTGCACAGATGTGGTCCTTAGCCGATTACTGCCGAGTGCATCTGCCTCGCTGCCAAATCTCCCCTTCTCGGGCCAGTTTTGTCCCATCCCTTCTTGTAGTCATAGCTCAGTCACTATTGGCACCTGATATCAATTATAAAACAGGGAGGAAGTGTCAGCATACAGTTAATGTTCACAAAACACTGGAATTAAACAGCCACGTGGCTGTGGCCAGCGCTACTCATGACAAATACATTTTGTTTCACACAGGTTTTTAGCCAGTTCTCTTTTAGTGCCTGTGTGAGCTGCAATAAACAATGCAGTGGTAATGCATCACAGATAGGCTGGGCTAACACCATCTTTCAAACCAGGAGAACTTTAAAATCTGTGATAACTTTCACCCTCATCTGGACATACGAAACATTCAGATTCTTTCACAAAATTTGGACAAAAAAGAGAAATCCTTTAAGTGGGCAATTAACAACGATCCAAACAAATTTTCAGGCTGACAGACAGATTAAGGGAAAGGAAAAACACTGCAAGAAACTAGAGTTGGGCCCACTTTTCTGGAATAATCAGACCCCAGTCTCAGACTCAGTCCCATATGTGCTGAAGTCAAGCAGGTGGCTCAAAATCAGTTTTTGCAGGATGAGACACTTTGATTCTGGTTATTTCTCAAGTTGCATTTGTCAGTATTCTAGTGCAGAAGCAGCACTGAAGGCAAGTTAAAGGACATTTTTAAAGGATAAAACATAGGAGGTCTGCATAAATGTAATTTTGAAAACTGATTACCTCGAGAACCACAAACTACTGCTTTGGCTACTCTGGGTACATCTTTTAGTTGTAGAACTACCTTAGAAATTGCTGGTTTTCTTCCTTTTTGGACTACAAGGCCAACATAAGCGTGCATTTCCACAAACCTCGCAAATCACATCACTTCAGTCAATCAACAAATTGGGTCTGCTGATGCACAGTTAATGAAATGGGCTAGGGTGCTAATCTCTTGCCCAATAAAACCCTGAGATTAGGTCCTAGCTTGTAAATCACGTTGGCCAGAATGTTTGCAGTTCTTTCCTGGAAGCAGCAGCATCCAAAGAAGGGGTGTCTGGGAGGAGGGGAGCGGTGGGTCTGGGGTGAGAAGAGCAGGGAAGATTTGCTGATTGCTTTGGAGCTGCGCCGGCAGATGCTCAAGAGGAAGGTTTGCAGGCAGCCAGGAGAACTGTCCTGCATCTTGACTGAAGTCAGCCCACTTACAGTATTGAAAAGAAGAAGAGAGGCAGCTTGGTGGTCTAAAATAGCTGATTTGCAGCTATGGAGGAGTTGCTGAGTGTCCATGTGGCAGGACAAGATGAAGCTGTCTATAAAATGGATCTTTCAGCCTATGGGATGTGTCAACTTGAGTAGGGAGGAACACTTGTGGAGCGCAGGTGGTTTGCCTGGAAAAATGTGCTCACAGAGAGTGCAGATGGCCAGGAATCATGCTAGGTGATAGGCAATTTGTCATCTATTTATGCTTTTTTAAGTATATTTTTGTAAAATACAGGAGTTAGCAGAAGATGATCCTAATGACTCCAGTCTGCGATTTTCTCCCTCTATTCCTTTTAGGAGAGCCCATCAAACACCAATAATTCTAATCTTTTACAAGTACCTAATGGCTCCCTGCCAAGAAAGGTTTTAAGAAATAAATAGGAGCTCTTAAGGCAGTGAATTTCAGTTTTGCCTAATCTGTGCAAATTGATGAATTAAATCCCTTTGCATCTCAAACCCACTTTGGTGATTTGCATGGTGATTATTTCAGTTTTCATAAATTTTCCCCAGTCATTTCCTGTCATTTCTCGAGAACAGACATCTAATCTCTGCAGAAATGTGCCTGTGTGGTGTGTGGTGTTTAAAACTTGTCTGTACATATTCAGCTATTGCATGGCCATGGATAATGTATGTAGATGCATGCAGGACACCCGAAAGCTCAGCTGGCCCCGATGAATGTGCCTGCAGTGTCTGTGTGCGCCTGCTCTGCAAAGAGCAGAGGCAGGTTTTGAGCTACAATGAATGTGATTCAACAAGCAGCAACTGGGTTTGGCTGCCCTGCGTTTGTAGAGACCTAAGTGGAGGCTGGCTGTGATGTATGAATCCTGCATTGTGTGCCTATAGAATGTGTTTAGTAAACTACATTTTATGTGTAAGATGCAAGACTGTGCAGTACAATCCAGCTGCTGGCACGCTGAAGTGACAGCTGAACAGATAAGCCAAGAAAGATTCTTCTGTGTTCTCTTCCTGTTCCTTGGAGTGCTCTAGTGAAGTTTCAATGCCTGCTCTGCTCAGGCATTAATTGAAAAGCATCCCTTAAAAATGCAGCTTCTTTGCCTTCTGGGGCCCTCACACAGAAGTTTTGTCACGTAAGTCTGTCCCTCTCATACAGCCTCTCAGTATGGTGTGAGCTGGGGGATATTCCTTTGTCTTAGAGCTTGTCTTGTCCTCATTTTGGCACATACTGGCACAGAAGGGAGTATTCCTGATGCATGTGATGTTTTGGAATACAGGGGTTACAGTGTACCATGGCAGTCAGTTACTTGTTCTGGTGTCAGGAGTTGTAATAACTCACTTGTATTATCAGAAAAGTTTTGCTCGTCTCAGATGGAGTCTTCTCTGCTGCAAAAATAGCAGCTCTAAGTACCAGCTATGGAATTATTGTTATTGTATCCTTAGCCTTAATGCTTTTCCATTTTCTTTCTCATCTGCTGTTTTCATGCTTCTCTGGAATGACTGTTTGTTTATAGAAGCAGTGCCTGTGTGTTTTGTGGATGAACAGTTGTGGATACAAATGGAGCTAGAGATATACATCATGTGTGTATTTCTGTCTGTGTGCCTATGCACTTTACATGTTCATGTGGATTAGGAAGTGCTTTATCCCAGTTTTATGGCAAGGACAGCATTCTGAGATGCTAATGGTAGTTGCAAGGGTGAATGAAAAGCCAGTGTCAGATTCCAGGACTGGAATCAGGCTTCCACTCTCTCTGCTTTCATCAGAATTGCAGAAGATCAGCCTAGGAAGGACAGGAGGTCTACTCCGTTCTGATGCCCCCAGGCAGGATCCATTCAAAATAAACTGCTCATGACAGATCTTCAGCTAACTTCTTCTTAAAGCTTCTGACAGTGGAGGTTCCCAGGGTCCTGCCAGCAGCCCCTTTGGCTGCTAGCTGGATATTTGCCCACAACAGACTGTCCTGTTGCTGGGTGTTGCCTTGCCCTGCACAGGATTACACAGCAAAAATACAGGGCAAAGTGGGAGCATGGGTTGGGTAGATGACTGCCTTTGGTGTGTCACCGTGGAATTTTAATAGACTTTTTCTGTGTTGAGATGCACTGTGGTACTCCATGTTGTGGTATTTCTGAGTCTTCTCTGTTTAACAGAGTCTCTTGGGTATCTGTTTAGGAATTCTGAGCCTGTTTCTTCAGCTAGAAAAGGGAATGGAATACTGTAGCAGGTGGAGAGTGGTCTTGCTGGAAATTCTGCATTTTCTTGGCAAATGCTGAGAATGTGATTATCTCATACATTTGGTTGGACCCATGGAAAACTTATGTGTAGGGAAAATACAGCTGAACTGCAAGGAGGAGAGAGACCCAGTTGGTCTCACTCTGAAAACCCCAAAATCTAGTGGTAAGGAGGCTGGAGTTTCATATGATGGTTTTTGAGTTATCTTCTGGTTAGTAACTCACTCACTCTTTTCTTAACATATAACATGAGGCAAAAAATAGTGTGATTCCACAAGGTTGGAGGATGTGAGGATCAAATTAAGGCATGGTTTGAAAATCCTTTATAGAGCACAAGCCATCTAGCTTTGATGGCTAACAGCTCCTTTGCTGCCCTCTCCTTTCTCCCTGCCTCCCACAGCTGCTGGCTCCTGGGCTGCATGCTGAACTGGACTGGGAGAGCACTCAGGGCTCCCTTCTTTGCTGGGTTATTTTTAACTTGTCTCAGTTGCTTGATCAAGCCCAGCATTTCGTCTCCATGAAGCAGTTGTTCTGACACTGCTGAAGTGAATGCTTTGGGGGTGGAAAAGAGCTGTGCAGGGCAAGGATGGATGGCGGGAGCTACTTCAGTTGACCTTGCTGCCAAAATAAATGTAGATCATTCTTCCACTGGAATGCAGCACAGTGGAGCAGTGCTGCCTTGAGAACGCTGGTGCACGGGCTCCCTCTTCACCTTTTAGACTCATTATGGAGAGCAGAACAGTTTTCCCTGCAGTCCCCCAGCAGAGTTTCCTCTTTAGCACGAAGGAACCCTTTTAAGAACATTAGCTGAGCTATTACAATGATGAGGATGCATGTAGGTCAAAGTGGTTGTTAATTTGCGTGTCCTCATTCCTCTGCCTCTGTCCTGCCTTTGGCACTTACTGTCCACCAAGTTGTCAGGGTTTGTTTTTTAATATAGATAGCTGTTGCCTAGGCACTGGATTAGGAGTGCCCCAGTTTATGGCAGGCCCTGATCAATCTCTAGGTAGGAACATCAAGGCTGAATGTGAGGCTGTGACCTTGGAAGGAGAGCATGGCTGTTCATTATCTCACCCCTGAGCTGAGTCTCCCTCCCCACGTGTGTAATCCTAGAGTTTGCGTGTTTTCCATAGAAGAGATTCCAGCTGGCCTTTGATGTCACCTCAAAAATATTTGTAGAGGACAAGTCAACTCTTTTATACAGTGAGTGTTGCATGTACTCAGAATCAAAGTGTAAATTATATCTTTCTAAATGCGTGCACCTACTCTTGAGTATCAGAGCTGCTCTTAAAATACATACTGCTCGTGAAGCTCTTTATTGCCATTATGAAGGAGCTAAATGTCAATTTAGAGTAAGATCTTGGTAAGCCTTATATATGAGAAGGCTTTTTCCACCTGTGATGTCCTTGCCAATGTTTATATACCACAGTATCCAGCAATTATACTGGATGATTGGAGTCTACCCGTAATTAATTTGCAATGCTGAGTGCTGTTACACCGGTTGGTGGAGGTATCCTGAATATTCCTAAGGAGGATAATGGTATGTACAGGGGCATTTTAAACTGGGCTTCTCAATTTGCAAGGAAGAAATGCAGTTACTATAGGATAGTAACTACAGTCAATTATAACTGAGTTAACTGTACCTTTCCACTACAAATCTTTGCAGTATTTTAAAGCTCACCCTTCCCCATGGCTGCTACCCACCAGTCCAAGACAAAGAGGAAAGAAGTTACAAAAATGTGACTTTGGCAGTCTTGGTAAAGAATTCTATGTCTCTGTGTATGAGATGCATCAGAGTGTTATGCATCCACCATGTGTTGTGTATTCCCAGCAAAGCACAAAACTTGGGGTCTGAACATGTGGAGGGCTTATCTTTCGTAGGGAGTTACATAAAGGTGGCTTTTGAGCTGGGCCTTTTATTGGGACACACTGAATTTCCACTCTCATCTTGGTTGTGGACATGAAAGCTTGTACCCCTGAACAGTGATGTGAGAGGGCACAAGTTAGGGGTGAGCCAGCCAGCAGAGGAGCACTATCCCCAGAGCCTGGGCTGGGAATAAGGCTGTTTGTATGCAGGTCTGTGTGCCTGCAGAGCTGCAGGAGGAGTGCTGTGCAGGATAAATGCACTTTACAGCTCATAGGGAACATTGTCTCCCCCTTTCTCTTAGGATTATTATCTGGGTTCATAATTAGCCTCGTGCAGCTTCTAACTTGATAGCAGAGTGGATTTTCTTATGGTTGAAACAGCGCTCTGTCCTTCTGTCAGCGTGTCTTGACTGCAAGCTATTGCTTAGTTTCATTGGAGAGATTTCCCCAGTTTAGCTGCTTAAAAGCATTTCTTAGGAGGCTGCAGGATTTCACAGAGCCATTTGTCTGGCATTTTTCAAACAATCTGCTTCCTGTTGATAGTAAACCGATGTAAAAGCGCCAGAGTTGTAATAAACTGTGTCCACTCGTGCACTGCAGACCAGCTTAAGATTTGCTAAAAAGTCACTGGAGCTGTGCACCAAGTGCATATTTTTTCTTACTCTTTTTATTATTTTATAGAGCCAAGGGCAAAGCCAGGCTGAAGGTCAGTTTATTTCTCCCTGCAGAAAGGTGCTGTGTCCTTTCTGCGTTTGCCAGTGTTTAGTTAAGGGATAAACAGACAAGAGAACTGGCTTGCCCCAGAGGGCTGTGGAGCTGACCCAAAGGCATTCAGATCCCACAAAACTATTTTGGCAAGAAGTTGGCCAGCAGGGACTGAAGCAGAAGCACGCTTCTCCTGCTGGCATTCACCTAGCACATAAACATGGGCCTAGGGAGGAAACATGGGCAGTAATAAACTTGTCACAAAGGTCCACATGCAAAGGCCTAGTGCTGGAAAATGCAGAAGTGCCACGTATGAGCATAGATCAGAACTGTTCCTGACTTCTTTGGCCAATTGGTTTTATAAGGCCAGCAAGACAGCTATTGAAAAAATTGGCCTGAGAGAACAGACAGCACAGCCATGTGTGGTGCTGTGCCTGCAGCCAGTGCTGAAGGTGAGTGAGGGAGTGATGCTCCTCATACAAAAGTTTATCTCCACTTGTAAGAGTTTACTGAATTTCACAGATAGGGATGCAAAAGAGAAGGAGAATATCAAGTTAAAGTGAGGTTGTTCTAAGGGTGTATAATCACAGGTCACCCAAACAATCTTTCCATGGAGGAAAGAGGATAAAATATCAATAGTAAATACACAGGTGAATCACTAGGCCCTTCTGGTAAAGTTTTGGCCACCAGAATTGTGCACCTTGAGTATTCACAGGAGCTGTGAGGTGGAAGCTACCCATTAAGTCAGAAGCAAAATCACACACACTGAGGGAGGGCTTCCTGGAGGAGCAGCCAGCATCAGCTGGTCTGGGGACAGAAGCTTCTTTCTGACGTGTTCAGCAATGCTCTTGCTGTGCTGTGTTGTGTGTTAAGGTGAGATGTTCTCCAAGCAGAAGCACCTTGGCGTGGAGGAAGCCATGCAGTGTTTGTCAAGGAGTAAAATGTTCCACAGGGACGTGGTTACACTACTGCATTCCCTTTTTCCTGGGGGAAAAAATATATTGCAGTGGTGGAAGATAAAAATAGCCCTCAGTCACAGACCTGGCAAGCATCTATATATATGGTAAGCATTCTATGTTGAGGCTAAATAGTGAAGCCATTTAAATGCTCTTTTCTTGGTAATGATTTAATACCAGAAGATGCTGCCAACACTGCAGTCTGGCAAGGCAGGCCAGAGCCAAAGCTAAGTCCCAAATGGTTTCTGTGGATGTTACTTGGCAGGGCAGGGTCACTACGTTAGCAAGTTCTCAGGTTCTCCTGAGCTCCCTCTGTGAAAGCAACCATGAAGGAAAGGGAGAGAGAAAACAGGCTAAGTTTGGTCCTGAAGAACACCACGGCAGGGCTTCCTGAGACAGAACACTGGAGAAAGGGGAGCTGGGGAGAAGGTGGAAGACAGCCACTTGGGATCAGGCCACATCCATCTTTTCCTAGTAGTAGTTAGAAATGGTGCTCAGGAACGGCCAGGAACATGTCAGGCATGTAGGGTACCTGCCCCTAACACCCTCCCAGCCTCCAAGAGGAGTTTTGGTCCTTCTTTTTACCCCTTGTGTGTTCAGAGGGGAAAAAAAAAATTACTTTTTGTAGATTCTTGTGCAGTCCTCCCTTATTTACAAAAAAATATTGGATCCGTATCAATTTTTCATGGAAACAAGACAGGAAGGCTTTGAATTTTGCACACTGGTTGGGTTAAAAGGGCAACAATATGATGCATTTTAATAATGTGTTCTGAAATTCTTTTAACGAAAAATATCAAGTAAGCAAGTTAAAAGGATGCCAGGGCTACTTCTGAAGCTTGCAAGATAGTTAAAAGCAAATAATTTAAAACATTTCATTAAAAATGAACCCAGAAGTTTTTTGAAGCTCGACATTTTGTTCTGCAAGCTCAGCATATTCATTAACCTCCCAGTGAAGATTGCTGAACAGCTGGATCCAATTTTTGGAAAGATAATCATAAAGAAATTAGATTAATAGTCTGCAAGTGAAGCAGTTGGTGATCAGCTCTTTTATACGTAGCATGTTGTTAGCTGTTTTCCATGTGAAGAAGGTTCCTGCAGTCCCAAGAGGCATGAGGCTGTATCTCGATGATAAAGATATCAGTTCCCCTGGACTGTGAACACAGCCAGGCACAGATAAGCAAGATTGCTGCTGTCTCCCTTTTCTCCTGTCCTGTCTCCCCATTCTGGACACGTGCCCTCCATGACATATGTGCATATTTGGTGCAAGGGAATCACTGCCCTTTCAGCATCAAAGACAGGACATTTCTGACACACCAGTTAGTGCAAAGAGGCTCCTGCTGGCCCAGGTGAAGATTAAGTGCCTTTGTCTGGTGCTTCATTGTAATAGAGAGAGGTGAATGTAAAGGATGGCCTGTCCCTCCAAAGGCACAGCCACAAATGAAGCACCATTTAGTGCTGGCTTTGGTCTCACTTGATTTAACTGATAAAACCCCGAGTTCAGCAGGAGCTGCACTGGGCCAAGGCCGAGCATGTCCAAGTCCCCCATCAGGCTGTCCTATCACCTCTCTCATTTGTCACTTGCTTTCACTTTGCCACAAGAAAATCTGAAAATTTTCTTGTGTTCTCCACTCAGTGCCAGCCACCTTTGTGGAAACCCAAAAGCCTCTCTGGCCCCAGCTCCCGCATCGTGTCCTTCCAGCAAACTCCTCCAGCAGGGATATGTATTTCCCTGCACAGCCCACTGCTGCCCTCACAGCCCTGTGTTCAGTCCAAACCAGGGTGAGACAGCTGTGCCCCATGCTCTCAGTCTCTCCCTGGCAGTCTCCAAACACTGCATCCTCACTGAAAACCGCCCTGGTTTTGCCTTCATGCAGCAACTTCATTCAGAGGAAACAAATACTGGTTTGAATGCAGATGTAGGGCTCATCTCAGTGATGTCCCCGCTCCGTTCATGTTCTAGGAGCTTTCTCTCAGGTATGGGACAAGCCAACAAAAATGTAACAGTAAGGCAGGAATTAAAGCACATTCACTTTTGCACGGGGATTGGCACATCCTGCAGCCACCTGGCTGCTCTCTGCTTTGCCTCTTAGCTCACTCATTCTCTGACCTGTGAGTTTACTCCCACTCAAGCAAAGAGATGCAGAATAACCTGGCAAACCTTAGGGCTTGATTTTCCTGACTAGGTGACCAGAAACAGCTTGCAGTTGTTTGCAGTGTGATCCCCAGGCAGTTTAGCAAATGCCTTTTTTAAAAAGTCCATCATCACCAGCATTCACTCGTCTTTCTGTGTTCTACAATCATCAAAATGATGCACTGGTTCTTACCCACTGACTTCCAGGCCTTTCCTGGGCAATGTGTATCCTTGTATGACTGCACGGGTTTTAGGGATAAACTGCTGCAGTAAACCCTTAGGGGACATCCTGTTGATGTCTTTGCTGCCACGTGCTCTGAGCTCTCAGCTGAGTGACAGGGTTTGATACAGGATGCCCCAGAGCTGCCTCTTCCAAACCCAGCAGCATGGATGAGTGCCAGTCCTCTGGCCAGGACTGTGTAGCTCCAGCTCCAGCACTGCCCCACTGCCCCCTGCACACCCACAGGCACATCCTCCCCATGCAGTGCTCCATCCTTGGGCAGCCAATGGCTTAAACACATGGCTGAGGTTAAATATCTGCTTCAAGTCTTCTTACCCCGAGTGGGCATGGGTCTGGGCCCAACTGGAGTGTTCCTTTGAGTCAGGGTTGAGAAAATCCTTTTTTTGTTGTGTCCCCCACTGGTCCCATTCCAGAAGATCCCTCATTTTGATGGAAACGTGGAGCAGAATAGGCCATGTCTGATTCTGTCATGCTGGAAGCCAGCCAGGTCCCTAAAAGTGTTAGTCTTTTTCTTTATGGCCTGAAAGGAGTGTTTGAATTAAGTGACAGAGCTAGGTAAAGAGGCAGAAGGGTTTTTTGTTTTCCTTTTTACTCAGACTTTCAGTACATGCTTAAAATGTGACATTCTTGTCTGGTATTTTAAGTTTAGACAGAAAGTGGTTGTTTCTTGGGTTGAAAAACCAAATTCCAGAAAGAAATAATGCTTCTGGCAGAGCAGCCTGCATTCCAGGGCATGATTTCCTCTGGTAACTAGTCCAAGAGAGTCAGTATTGGCTGATATGACCATGACTGCATGTATTTCTCATTACTTTTCATCAAAACTTGCCAGAAAATTCATGTTTTGGTGCCAACAGATCACTCTTCCTTTCCATATATTTTTACTGTCATCATTCACTAACCCCAGAATTGTCTCTAAGGAAAAGAAAAGATGTAATGCAGCACTCATCTCCTCTCACTGCCCACTGCCGAGGGACAGGAAGTGACAGATGGAAGGAAGCCCTATAGCAGAAAAAAGGGAAGTTCTTCAGGAATGTGGATTTGGGAGTCCCTTGCAGGACCAATATTTTCTAGTGCATAAGAAAACATGATTCGAGATGAGGTCATAAAGTACAGGGTAACTTTGACCTTTTCTTGCTGTTCTTTCTTTCTGCTTCAGCTCTGAGCAGAGCCTCACTCATACATGGTCTCATTTTTATATGTATGCCCTAAATTACCTCAAAATGTCTTTGTAAAATCCTCAGGCCTTTCTCACTCTCCTCTTGGGGTGTGTGTTGGCCACTTCTGCTGTGCTGCATTCCGCAGCAGTGGACTGTAAACCTGCAGGTTTGAGGGCTTCTCTCAGTCCCACAACACCTGGAAGAGTGGGATGTCTCTGTGCCTCTTTTGCCTGAAAGAGCCCTGAACTGGAATGAAGCACAATGTGAATATAGCTTGTCAAAGATGGAAGAATGCAGCTGCAGGTCCCAGAACAATTGATGACAACAGATCCCAAGTCCTGAATTCTCCGAGTGCTTAAGCATATTTCAGCACATCCCATTGAGCAGCTAAACCATTTCTGTGTCCTCTGTCCCTAAAAATTATTTAATTTTATCTTTCTGCATGAACCAGTTAGTGATGGAACTGCCAAAAAATTGATCCATAAGGGGTTTTCTGAAATTCCACGTGGGCATCTGTCACTTCTATGTTCAATAAAACAGCTGTGAGGGATCCATAAACCAAATTTATAATCACAACTATTTTACAAATGAGAGATGAGAGATAAATATATAAAGATAAAAATGTATATACATATAAAAATTTTCAGATATAGATATTGTATATATGTGGTTAATCATTGACTACACTGAATTCACCTGTAAGAGGTAGTGCTTATATCACTATATATTGTACACAGAGGGGAATTATGTTGAATTTCAGCAGGCTGAGTTGGATTAGTTGACATACACACAAGAATCAGCAACTAGTATTTGTGTTTACAGCAGCATTTCTTGTTGGAGGCTTTTTACATAGTGCCACTGTGGAGTTTTTCCTAATATCTCAGCTGCTGAAATTGCACTTTCACCTTGGACTCCCCTTATGGAGAGGAAGGAACTTGTTTAAAATTTAGTACTTATTGTCCAATAAAAGCTATGAGTGTGTGCAGGTGTGTCTGTAGGTGGAGGCTCCTCACTCATTCCATACTTGGCCTGGCACTGCTGTACATGAGTGTGCAAAGAGAAGACAGGGGGGGAATCTGATCTGCCCAAATTCTCAATGAAATCCATACAGCAGAGTAATCTGAGGGGAAAAGCTCCAGTCCCTGCTCATGCTCTGCTGTCCCCAGTGGTGTGGGTAGACCCATCCAGCTGATCAGATTTTATCTATTCCCTGATCTGTTAAATTAAGAGGTTTTGAGAGCTAAGTGACAAAGCTCCTTAATGCCAAATCTGTTACCAGCAGCAGTGCTGTCATCACCTGCACTGCGAGCTCAGCTCTGTAGGCTGCCCTCTGTGAGGCCGATGGGCAGCAGGGCAGGCAATTTAGGGGATGCTCTTCTGCCCCTCTCCCCTCCAGCTGCACACTTTGCTCTGTATTTGGTAGGTTTCTGTCCTCTAACCAGGATTTCAGAGGCAGGGACATAGAAGGGGGCTAGTGCATTTGGGAATCAGGGAGCTGCAAGTGTTGAAGACTCCCAAAGAGAAAGCTACGGGCCATCCTGCAGACCCAGGTAATTTGGACAGTGTTAGACAAACCAGCCTTATTTCTCCCCCATTTTCTCCCTAACATTTCCACTTAGCAACAGAAGGCAAAGTTACATCAAGTGAAGTGATTGTTTTGATTTACATGGCACCCTGGATGGACTAGGTGCTTGCTTTACGAGATATGTGAAGTATCAGTTTCAACTGCTCCCAGCCTCGGGAGATGCATGAGATGTGACAAGCTCTGCTAGCCCAGAGGATGTGCTGCAGGGATGTTCCAGGTAGGGAAAGGAGGATAGCTGGAAAGTAGCTCAGTGCTGAATTCCTGTCTGCCAGAAATTAATCCCTTGAGTGGGTGCTCACTGCAGCTGCCTGCAGGAGCTTCAGCTTGCAGGTGGGAAGAACAAAAGTAGGTGAAAGGCAGCTTCTTTTTCTCTCACTCAGGTGTGATGCAGAATGGTTTGGCCTGACTCTCAGTGAAGATGCTGAACCCAGAAAAACATTACACAGCTCTCAAACCCCCGTCAATTTTTTTCCAAATACGGTTTCTTATTCTACTCCGTGCTGGCAAAGCCACATCAATCCCACCATGCTCCAACTCCAGGTTCTTGTCAGTGCTTTCCCACTTATTTATTTTAGCTTTCCTGGAAACTCTGTTGTGTGGCAGAACTCCCTGTGATGGTGGCTTTTGTCAGAGTCCTGGCAAAAGGCAAAGGTCAGACACGGCAGTGAGCGAGCTTTGTGCTTGATCTTTGCTGCCCTAGTGCTGAAAGCTGTGGTACCTTGGCCTGAAAGCCGCAGAGTTCCCTTAAAGACAACGTCTGTCTTTCTCTGTCTCAAAACATAAGGGATTGGGTGCATCAAGTTTGCTGTTTGTAGATTGCTTCAGCATTCATTTAGCTAGTATAATGATGTGCTCTACTGAAACACCAAAATTACGTGAGATCTCAGGTGAGCAGTCCATCCCCTCTCAGGAGGGGCCAGAGCACGGGTGGAAGACCTGCCAGAATCAGTGCACACGAGGCTCAAACTGAGCATTAGCCCTGTCAGCTCTGTATCTGGTGGTACTTTTTTTTCCCGTTTATTTATCATCATTCTGAAGCTAATTTGGAAGGTAATGATTTAACACTGTCAGAAAGCACACAGAAGGGGAGGAAAGGCCTCCCTAATTGTGTTTTGACATTTTTGACATCAGCGATTCTTTTGAAGGAAAGAGAAAAAAGAAACAAAACAAAATCTGTTCAGTCAAGATTCTTCTGCTTTTTGTTTTCTTTGGCTAAGAAAAATCAGGTTGCAGAGAAGCTGCTGCTGCAGAACCAGGGCTTGCCTCCCAAGCCGTAGTTTTTCAGAACTCTTGTTTTCATCTAAAGGCAATTTTACAGAAATTTGCTCTCCTGTAAAGTGAGTGTTCACTTTGTAAATGAGACAGGACTTTATGTTGTAAGGCCAACACCTAAAGCAAGATTCATTTTTAAATCCCACTTTCTTGGTCTTTTTGTTGTTTCTTTTTTAATTTTGAAAGGAAAATAAAGCATTTCCAATGTTTTTTACTGTTACATACCAAACCTTAGGACCCACACTGCATTCATGCCCTGTAACAGAGGAAATCCTGTCTGGCTAGCGTGAGACAGAAAGTGACAGAAACAGTTACATCCCAAATCTTTGTGGGGAGGACAGCTTGTTCTTCTTCCTGCTGCCCTGCTGGGGTTGGTGGTCCAATGCTGGAAGGATCCAAAGCCACAATCTCTCCTCTCTGTGTATCAGTGGGTGCCTCTGAGCTCGTTACAGGGAAGCATTGCAGAAACCTCTGAGTCTGCCACAGGGACGTCTTGGTAGGTGCCACTACAAAGCCTGTTCTTCTCATCTCCCTTCAGCATGCCTAAAAGGCTCTCACCACAGATTTCTCCCCTGTAGGTGTTCAGGATATTTTTTTCAGCTGCCTGGTAAGCTTTAACACTAATTCTTGGTTGGGTTTGACAGGTAAATGAGAGCACAAGCTTCCAAAGTGGTTTTTATGAATTACATTAAAATGTCTAAATTTTCAAAAGATCAGTAAAACCTGAAATCTCCCGGGAGACCTAGGGCTTTTCCCTAGGATTAGCCCCAAATGAAAAGGCCATTACTGTTTGAATATTTCCTAAGTACGTCCTAGATGTCTTTTAAAATTCTGATTGAAAGTTAAGTGTACAAGTTGTTTTGAAGGGCCTTTCTGATCAGTTGTCAGGAAGGTGAGTTGAAAGGAATGAGTGACTGAATTTGAGTTAAATTGAAGACTTGTGGGATTTCCCACAAGTGGGTTCTGAAAGAAATCTGAACTCCTCCATCGCTTGTGGGATGTGGTTATGGAAGAGACTCACAAGATGATGTACAGACAGCACAGCTTGTGGTGCTGCTGCATGGCAAACAACATTTAGAGTCAAGCATCATTTCAAAGGGGAATGAGAGGAAAAAACACAGTTTTTTCTGTGTAAAAATAAGCTGACAGTAGTTTTCTGAACCCCAGGAAATACAGTCACACCCTATTTCCCCCCCATGTCTATGGCAAGGCACCCCAATCCAGCCAGTCAAAATGAATGAGCACATTTTGCAACATTCACTTGCTGCTGAAACAGATCATGTGAATGAAGTTATTCAACCCCATGGCTGTTCTCAGAGCACTGTCTGCATCACATAACCTCCTGAGTTTCCAAATCACCACAAAATGATGTGCATAAATTATTCAAGTGGCTCACATTTTTCCCTACAACTGAGATAAGAGTCCACCATCTGAAAAGCTGGGTTAATATGCAACATGACACAATTCCTTAATAATTTTGTGGTTCCTTAAAAACAAAAGCATGAAGTACAGGCAATACACTCTCAAGTCATTGCTTTGCTCTGGTTAAGGCAGAACTTTAAAGCTGTATCCTGTCTTACTGTCATGAAACATACTGAGAACTCTGTCACTCATGGGAAAACTTCCTTCAGAAATCTGAATGTCTTTGTTGTTTCTTTTTTGGAGGTTGCTTTGTTGTTGCTGGTTTTTTTATGGTGGTCCTTCCATCTCCTTTATGTTTAAGAATCTGTACATCCCTGGTGCTTTGCTGACAGTCCCACCGGTCTGTGAAGGGCTCACTTCAGCAATGTGCAGCTTGCTCCTTGCTGAATACAAACAATGCTTCAGTGCATCGATGATGGAGGGGCATTCCAGGAAAAGGGGCTGGGGCAGGCTTCTGGTGTGATAATCGAGCAGGGAGCTTCTCTTGCTTTACTCTCCTGTTCAGACCTTCAGAACAGTTTGCTGTTTGTAAGATTCCAGCAATGATTGTCCTGGGAGAGAGACAAAACTCTCTCTTGTTCAGCTGGCGTGCCAGGGCACATCGGAGCAGTTCTGTCCCGCAGGCACATTCTTGAGCATTCTCCTCTCCCTGCCCAAAGCCAAGGACCAGGATCCATCCTGCTGTAATTCCCAAGACCGCTCTTTCACGCTTCCGACTCCAGCCCTGAATGAGATGTCTCATGGAGCAATCCAGCCTTTGGAAGCTGGCACACAGAAGCTTAGGAAGTAGCTCGGTTCTGCTTCCATGCATGTCTTCACAAAACTAGGGACTGCAAAAGGCATTGTGACTCAGAGCTGTATTAACAGCCAGATGTAGGAACTTTAAAGAAAGGCATTCTGCAGATTGATCACAGCAATGCTATTACCATCAGTGGTGTGTAAAGTGTCAACTGCAGCTGTGTTGAATTATTCATTATTTCATAAATACAGTGAGGCTTCCAAGGGCAAGGTTTTTAAGATCCATTTGAAAAGTGAAATGAAAGCCCCTGTAATTAAAAATCATTATTAAACTTCATTTATTTAACTTCAACTGTTTCCTATGTGATTATTATTAAAGTTATTATATTTATTGATTTTCCTACTCCCTTCCCTTTCTCTGCCAGCTAATGATGAAAAAAAGTGGTTTTGAATTAAGCAAATAATCTTGCTCTCCCTAGACAATTGTTCTGTGCTCTCATGTTGACCTCTGGAAAGAGATTTAGTGGTGATGCTCTTATTTTTGCTGATAGGAGACACTGTGCCCATCAGCACAAGATAAAAGGAAATAAATTAAAAGGAAATCTGAGTTTTGATGTGCTTGCATCTTAGACCCTTAAAACTGTCAGTAGCTTTGGAATGACTGGAATCTGCCCTGGGCTCAGCAGGGAGTGAAGTGCAGCAGACAGAGAGCAATGCTTTCTTGTTTAAGAGCAAGCGCTGGAGACAGAGTGCATGTCCAATTCCATACAAACCACATTATCTTCAGCTCATCTCTAGTAACAGAACATATTTCCATCAGTACCATGCCATTTGAATTAAGAAAAAGTTACAAATCCCTTTGATACCTCAGCAGTCTTTATGGCCATGCCACAGTGCTTTTGGGATCAAGGTTGGGGTATAAATAGCTGCTCTGGCTCGTGTGGCAGCACCAGAGGAACAGTGATGATGCTTAAAATACAGCCTGGAACTGAGCTCCATCGTGGCAGGGATCACTGTTTCCTACTCTTTACAGCTGGTAGGGCATGATCCAGACAGCAGCAAGGACGCACTGGGAGCAGCACACCTGTCCCAAGGGCTCCTGGCTCCCCAGCCTCGTCCAGCCTCTGCTGGCCATCCTCACAAAGGTGGGAGCAGGCAGAGGAAGCTGTGTGTGGTGGGGACACAGGCAGCAGGGTGCTCACAGTGCCAGGTCTCAGCTGCCACCATGTCCTACCCTTCCCCGCTTCCCGAGCCCCTGGGCACAGCCTGGCTGCCCCTCCTTGCTGGGCACGTGGCATCGGCACCAACCGGCCCAGCAGTGATGCCTGCCTGGGGCCAGGGCTGAGCGAGGGCTCTGCTGCTCACTGGGTGTGCATCCACCTCCTGGGTGTCCTTCATTATGGCCCTCTTGGGCTTCAGCTTTCCTGCCTGCCTTTTGGAATGGTCAGTCTTTGCCACTTTCTCAAGGATCCTACAGGGTGTTTTTACAGATGTCACCAAGGTTCCTCTGACCCTGCAGTGGGAGATGCTCTCAAGGTGTTGTCCCATGTGTTGTTGCCTTTATAAGCATTCACGTTCACGGAGCTCATTTAGTGTTTGGCCTGGGAATAAGGACCAGTAATTCCATTTTGCCTTTTTGTGTAATCCTTCAGTAGTGCAGTATTGTCCACAATTGGAGGCAAAACTGGAGAGACACAAAACATTGCATATTCACCTAGAAAATGGGATCTTTTTGTGGAGTTAGTTGTGTAGGACTCTCCTGCTGATTCTGTAGTGCAGCCTCAATATTGTACCCCAAGCATCAGTGTGTCTTAGTGAGAGTAAATTTCCTTCATTCCTGTCCTGTGTTCCAAGCCCCACAGCAGAGGACATGGGCTCCATAGTTCATTCCAGCTCCTCATGGAGAAGTTGAGCTACAGGGCTCTGCTGAGATGGAAGAAAAGATAAATAATCTTGTGAAAGAAGTTCTTACAAAACTCCCCATCCCTTTCAGACACCAGCTGTTTTTCCCCCAACCCAGAGACAAGAAACCACCTGGGGACAGATCTCAGTGGCAGGGAGGAGCTCTCAGACCAACTCTCTGCCCCAGCTCCAGTCCCTTTGGGGTGTCCTGCCTTACAGGGCTCACTCTAACAATTACTGTGGGTTTTTTGAACCACTTTCCTCCATTCTCACTGCATCCTTGTCAAAGATTGAATTCCCCGAGTGAATTCAGTGCATGAATGAGTGTCAGGGCAATAACAGACTGCCTGTGAAAGTTTTGGGGTGAAAGTCAGACACAGTTCATGTTCCCACTTACTTCTGTGACCGTATGAAATGTATGTCTCATTACTCGTGCCCTTGCTCGTTTCTCATTCATCTTTGCTCAGTAGTTACTGAGGGGTGAGATCATAACTGGAATTCATTTAGAGCTATGTTCTCTCCGCCCTGTTGGGTCCTTCAGCACAGTGACTTTATCCAAGATTTCATTTCCTCCTGTCTTTTTTCATAAACAGAAAAAAGGTGGATGGAAGAATACTCTGGCAGAAAGGCTTTGGCAGAAGGCCCTGGTTTTCCTCATAGCCTCACGCTGTGAGAGCGAGCATCATCGCTGAAACTCATCTGCTGCCTCCCCACACGCGTTGGGGGCCAGCTTCCAGCACCCAGCTCTGGCCCTGGGGAGGAGAGGAGGCTCATTGCTATCACAGGGTATTCCTGCCTGGAATATTCCTGGAACTGCAGCCAGGCACAGCACGTTGGGCTGATCAGCTGGGAGGCAGCAGTCAGCACCCGACCCAGATGCACCAAGGGTCTCCTTACATCCCTTCAAGGCTGGGAGGAACAGGGAGTGCATGACTTCCTCCAGCCACCACGGCAGACACGTTTGCTGTATTACCCCAGCACATTTACAGTTGCTATCTGTATTTGTCTGTAATCTTTTTTTTTTTTTACATTATGACCTTAATTTCTCTGGAAGCACAACTCTTTAGTTGTGTGCCATTTAGGGTCAAGCATTGCAGCTCAAGTGGAAAAAATAGAAACACTTAAAAGTTTTTTAATATTCAAGCCAGCTTGATTTTGCTTTTCCAGAAAAGGTTCCTTTTAGGATTAAAAAAAAAAAAAAAAAAAAAAGCTTTTAATTTTTGTCATCACTGAAAATGGAAAACATTATAAAAATCATTGAAACATGCCATGCCAAATTCATTATGTTTATATGCAGGCACTGGGGGGAGGACACACGTGTTGTGAGAAAGAATTTCCCATTTGCTTGGGTTTTTCCCTCTGTTCACAGACACTCATGTCAAACCTTTTACCACAGTGTTGGAGCACTGATGATGAGGCAGTTAAAGGACTTGAGCTTGCTTCCTTCAGTAGTACTGGAAACCTTTCAGTCTGATAAATTCCCCAGGAAATTCACAGATTTTCTGGCTTTAGAACAGTCTTTGTTTCTTTTCTTGCAAGTAATCCTTCCCTTCCCTTTTCTGTACCTTCATTGCACCAAACCTGTGTTGTTTTATGGATTTTTGCTTTAGTGTTAACAGGTCTCCAAAGCCTTTTCCATTGTTTATGCTGGAAGTAGCCTACTAATAGAGGGAGAAGGGGCTGGATGTTAGAACTCTGCCTGAGGCTCTGGGATAAGTGGCAAATGCAGTGGGCTGGGCTGGTACCACCGGGAACTGGAGCTCTGCCAAGGGCTTAATGCTGCTGAGTGTGTGCAGACAGATCTATTGATTCATACCCTACCTTTCCCCTCTATCTGCACCCAGGACTTCTGGTGGAGTGGTGTGTGTCTGTGTTGAATTTCATAGTACATAAAATATCTTCCTGTTACTCCTTTGATGACATGTCAGTGTCATGAAGGAATGCTGGTAAAAGATCATTTGCATAAATCTTTGAAATCTTTATCCACTGACAAAAGCACTTCGTGTCACCCTGTTTCATTTGCCCCATTGTTTTTACTTTAGCATTGCTTGAAGAAGGCAAACTAAATTGAATTAAAATGTCTCTTTCTTTTTTTTCCTCCTTAGCTGGCATGCTTGTAGTGAAATACAAGTCTAATTGTGTGTTTTCTCTCTCTTTTTCTTTTCATTTTCCTTTTCCCATTTGACCCGGATTTGTCTTTTGGTGGCTTTGATATCTCTGTGTGATCCTGTCTGCTTCATTACTTTAAAGGTAAGATTATTATTTCCTCAGTCAGTATTACACGTGTTTCAGAGGTACAGAAATGTAACTTGAAAGCTCTTTGGGGAGGAGGTTGGGGAGGAGGCCATTCGGAGTGCAAGAACTCCAGTAAAGAAGAACATTTTCTGTTTAGTCTTCACTAACCATTGGCTGCAAGTAGGGATGCTCCCAGCAGAGGAGGCTGGGTTTTCCTGGGCAGCACCCCAGCACGGTGGGCACAGTGGCACTGTGCCACTCCTGCTGCCCCCAGCTCTGCCAGCTCCCCCAGCACAGCTCGGAGGGGGCAAAGGAGCAGCCTCCACACAGCAAATCCACCCAGGACTGCAGGAGCAAGACACAGGCACCCGAGGTTTCCCTTGACACAGGAGTTCCAGAGAGCTGGGACTGTCAGAGGGGGCTCAGTAATTTAAAGATCACATGCATCAGCCTGTTTAAATGACAACAGAGAGAGGGGATGCCAGTCAAGAACAGAATACACACAGAGAGGAGTCCAGAGACAGGCAGGGGCATTGTCTGTCCCTGAAAGCTGGCCGTGTTTTCTTTCTATTGCTCTCTTACAAGAATGTCTTTGGTTTGCACTGCATTTTCTGCCACTTGGGAGTCTGCCAAAGTCTGAGGTGAAATATCTCCAAGCCAGTCCTTCCCAGAGCTTGCTGCCTTTTCATGCCTTTTCAGTGCCTTGTGTTCCTCAGGAACCAGGGCACTTAGGGAAAAGAATGTTTCACAGGAGAAATTTAGAAATGTGCAGATGTTGGGAGGCAGGGCCATGTATTTTCTGACAATTCCCAAGCACAGAATTCCACTGAAGACAAGCAACAGAAACTGCAGTAAGAAATTTTATTTTAATGAGCACTTTTATATGTAATCAGCAAGTGGCAAATAGCAAAGTCCTGATGCTTCCCAGCTTGCACAGAGACAGTCCTGGTCTATGACAGATCTGGAGAAGATTATTATTTTTCCAAACTTTATCCTTCCCCCACTTCCCAGAGGTCCAGAAATACATGCTGTAGTGTCTGGGTCATCTCCACAACCCTGCAAAGGCCTGGCTGTGTTCCAGAGTCTGACTGACAGAGGGTTGGACCCAGTAGCCTTGTGCCTCTCTCAACAATGTTAGGTTGCTTTCATTTACATAGTGACAGTGGAGTCACAGAAGACTCAATGAATTTAATTAGTAGGAACTGGAAAATGTGTGTACTCATTATGTAAAACATGTAAATTTAACCCTTGAAATGGAATTTTCAATGACTCACCACTGTGGCTGGATGCCAGCGCCAGAGGCAAAATGACAGAAACTGCAAGTGTGTCACAAGAAATTAAATCAACTATATGAAGGTTCCTGGGTTTTGTTGAGGAGATGGTTGCTTGTGCCCAGTAGAGACTAAAAACTTGTTAGGAATGTTGGGGTTTCTCCATTAAAATGGGCTTTGAAGTGGGATATGTGTTTACAAGAAAGCTAATTGATCGAAGACCAGAAAAACATGGTGGGAGTAGAGGAATCATATGCTGGATCTCTACCAAAGTGTGTGCACAGAATAAAAGGCCACAGTCAACATTACACAATGGTGGCTACTGTAGGTATGCTCAGGGCTCTGATGAGTGTTGCAGTGCCAAAAAACGGCTGAGAGGAAAGTTTTTACTCACCCAGTCACTGCAAATGTTAATTCACAGGCCCTCAGACAAGTTACATGTGGCTGGATTATCACCATGGGATGCCCTGGGGTCTCATTCGGCTTCATTGTAGAGGATATGGAACAAAGAATTTCCTGGGGAGCTGTAGACTATTGTTGTCAGTAAGAAGGGAAGGGACTCGACCCTGGCACTGCTGCTGACACTTCCAGATGCCATCCAGGAGCAGCTGTGTGTAGTTGCAGCTCTTAGGACTGTGCACAAAAAAGACTTTCTAAGGGTCTTCTTGAACTGTTGCCACTGTTGAAAAGCAAAAGGAAGGTCTCTGAACAGCTCTGAATATTACACCTGTCACGTGGTAAATGGCCCTCAAAGGCTGTAATTTTTCTGTGCTATCCTGGGCTCAGCATGAGGATGAAGCAGGGTGGGAGCACAAAGGGGTGTCCTGGGGTCTCGCTCTCTGAGGGTCCCCGGGGTCCCTGCCACGTGTCTGGTCTTGCCTGGCTTTCCCACCCAGCAAGTCCAGCCCAGGCACATCCTAACCAAGGCTGGCAGGGCTGGGAGCTGCTCTCAAAGGGGTGTTTTAATCTGCTGATGGCATGTTTTGAAGAGGAAGAGTGCAATCAGGGAAACATGCTCACCACCCATAGGGAGTAGGGCCAGTTGTCATGAATTCTTTTCTGTCCTTGAGCATGGCCTCAGTTCATTTATTAATTTACTCTACATTCCTCATTTTCCTCATTTTCCATTGTTTATTTCAGAGCTGCTGCTCTGAAGTTTTCCTGTGCTCTCTAGGGACCATTTGATGAGTGGCATCCTCTGTTTTGGAGGCTCTTGCTTATCCTGCACTTCTCTCCACAAACATGCTGGCTTCCAGAAAGGGCTGTGTGCTCCAAGACCTGCAGAGAACAGCCTTCCCTGACCCCATTTCCAAATGTCACCATCCAGGGATTTCCTGTGTGTACTCCAGAAAGAAGTCATCCACATTTTTGTCAGAACCAGGCAGTAAGTGTAGATGTGAAGCCTGGCAGGTCCGAGACAGAGCTGGACTCCCACCTTGAGCAAAGCCCACCTCACAGAGCAGGGGAGCACACCTCACAGGGCAGGTGTGACACTCTGAAACAAAAGTGCTGAGAGCAGGAATTGTTTTCATTCAGAGACAAACTGCACCCTGATTTGTCTGTTCCTGGCCTGGCCATCCATACCCCCAGCTCTTTGTACCTGCCTGTTTGACCCAGCAGCTCAAGGTGAGCAGGTTCTTAGCCAGGAATGACACGAGCTCACATTCTTTTGTATTGTGATGCTGCTTTATTTTCCAAGGTTTGCAGCCTGACAGCCTGAGGCAGTTATTAGACAAGGATGCTTGACTAGATCAGAGTCCAAGATTATTCCAGTCTGGGGTTACCGTGTCAAGTGCTGCTGTTCGCAACAGTAGTTTGAAGGATTTAACTTCTTAATACCCCCAGTCACCCAGGGAGTGAGCTGAACTCGTTGTGGAAAGGCTTGCTCATGCAGAACGGTGTGTGATTTTATGTGTGTGATTTACACCACGCTTCAGACCGAGTGGAGAAGGTCATCAAGGAAAGTTTAACTAACGAGGGTAGAGAAAAGGTTATGAGAAGGTTCTTACAGCATTTTTCATACCTAGAAAAAGTTCTGTTCCTCTTCCCAAGCCTGTCCCAGTGCTGCAGCAGAGTTATACAGGCCACATATGCGCTCTCTCCGATTGCCATCCTCTGCCTGCAAATTCTGCACCAGGACTCTTCTGCCCAGGAGTTTTCCTGACTCTCTGTCTCTTGGTTTATCATTGCTGCCAACAGCCAGCCCTGGCAGAGCAGTGAAATGCATGGTCCCTCCCTCCCTTAACCCTTGTGCAGAGGGTATCGGTGGGAGTTAGGGAATTCTGTCTGCAAGCTGACAAGGCTTCTCCATAGCAGCAGTCTGCCCTGGGATGCAAGGATTTAAGGTGTCTGGGTGTGACTCTGAGCCCAAAGAGCCCTCCTTAGCCAAGATGACACATTTGAAAGTGAACTCAAACTGCGTGAAAAGGACCACAAGTGACAGCAGTGGAGATCAGGGACGAGGAAAATAATTTCATCAGCATTTTTGTTGACTTGAACACTGTAGGTCTGACAGTTGTCATCTTCTTTAATATTACTGGCCTTGCACTTCATGTAGGAAAGAAAAAATAGCCAAAGAGAAAAACACATTTAGGGAAAAAGGGTGAAAACCTCTCAGGCAGTGAACCAGTGAGTGCAGAGCACAGAGAGGGAGAGAGAAGGGGACTGGGCTGTGTCCCAGCACTGCCAGAGCAGTCCACACTTGGAGGGAGAATGGGCACACTCACTTGTGTCACAGAGCTTTGAAAAAAACATTGTTTATGGAGTGAAAGTCCTCTCTAAAAGTGAGAATGCAATTATCTTTATGAGACTGTAGCTTGGAGGACAGCTACATTCTGACTTTCCCTCTTCCCAGCCAGCCAAATTGAAATCATCCAAGCTGATGGTTCCAAAGGCCTGTGGGCTACTGGACTTCCCAACCTGGAGCAGCACCAGCAGCTGTGCCACAGGTTTCCTCAGAAGGTACCACTGCTGCACCTCCCAGCCGACTCAGTGGGGGCAGGTGGGCACATCTACCCCTGCAGGGATTTTGGGGAAACTGCTGCTCATGGCCTCCATGAGTGTTTGCCCTCTGGGCTTGAGAGTAAATGATTTACACACAGACAGCTGAGCAGGAACTGCTTCCCCGTTCTGTTTTTCTAGTCTGGTTTGTAAGCAAGTGACCTAAAAATAAAGTCACTGCCCCACACTTGCCATCTTGAAAGAATTTTGTGCCCAAGGAATACTTGGTTTCAGAATTTCGACTCGTTTTTCTAGACCTTCTTACAAACATAGCTCTTGCTAAAATAGGAGCTGCCACTGCTAGTCAGCAAAGTCCTGTGTTCATCTAGTTCCTGACACACATTAGTGGCTGCTGGATGATAATGAGGTTTTGTTCATTACCCTCCTCCATCTGATTAGAATTCCTGATCCAGAAGCCAAATGCTGCAACATCTCATTTTCAGTCCTGAGCAATTTCAGGTCCTTGTTTCTCTGCGTAGCAGAATGTGAAATTTGTCCAGAATATCCCTGTCAGTATTTCCATCATTATGGTTGCTTCATTTAAACTCTTTTTGAGAAGGTCAATCTGTTTGTTGAGATGGGATCAGTTTATGAGCACTTTTTATACCCAAACAGCAGCACGACACTCATCCTAACAACATTTGAAGGGGGCCAGGGGATATTAGTGGGGTCTGGTGCCGTGATCCTCCTCTGTGAGATGTACTGTAGGCACACAACAAGTATCCACCCAGGAGCTGTGACTACATCCCCTGCGGCTTTGAGTGTAGCATTCACTCACCCTCCTCAGTTCTTGTGCCCATAGCTGGAGAAGGCAGAAAATTAACTGGGGAGGATTCACTGGGAACTTATGTGAGAGAAAAAGACTGGTAACCAGGCCTCCAGATGAAGCTTATAGAGCAGAGTTTGTTGGGTTCAGCCCAAAGTCTAAAGGCCCATTGATTTGCAGTCTGTAAAGAGAACAGCAGGCTGGCACTAGACTAACAGACTAAAGACAGATGAAGCTGGACAAACAGGGGCTAAAGATTGTGGAAAACTCACTGGATTGTACTAGGCTGAGCACTGCTGACAATTGCTCGGTTGAAATAAGGTTATTTCAAGAATACATGCTGAATCCAAGGAAAACCGAAGTCATAGGAACCCAATGGCCCCTGTAAGTCAGAAGTCAAAACTGCAATAATCTTCTGTGGTTTTACTTTCTGTGAATGACAGTGAGATGAACAGGTTCCTGGTTTCACAGTGGTTTGGTCAGAAAGTGAAAATCAGTGTATCCTTTCACTTGATACCGTGCTGTTGACTTGAAGAGATATCTCCCCTTGTTTTCCATGGCAGAAGGACCTTCTGCTTTGATTGGTGAGTCTTCTTTCCTGCCACACACATTGTATGAAAATATAAAACCAAAGCTTTTCCTTAGAGCTCTACCCAAGCTGCTGGTGTTTGCTTTGTTTAGCGGTCAGGAGGATATGAGAGGTTGGACGTACATTAACTGATTTAATGTCAGTGGGCTCTCAAAGAGAAAAGTAAACTAGTTGACACAGTAAACATCAGTATTGAGATATAAGTAGACTAGTTAACATGAGAAAATTGTATAAATTGTGATAGCTCCTCATTTACCTGATGAGAAAAGTGATGGGGCAGCTGATCATTTCAGCAGGGCAGGTCTTGGCAAGGAAAGCAAGGAGATGAAAAGGCAAGCAAATGGCTCAGTGTTCTGGAGCCCCAGAGGTGCATGAACTTCGGCACAGGTTTGAGTCGTCCTGATTCACCAATGACTCCTGGTGTTCACTCTTGTAACCAGCAGTAAGTGCTTCTGGAATCCCAACGGGAAGATGAGAGGGCACAGTCCTGAAAGGGAAGGAAAATCTAGGAATTACTCAGTGGCAGCATTTCGAGAAACAGACAAGTAATTTTGGAGCCTAAGGTGATGTGAGTAACATTTTTCTCATAGATGGTTTTATAGTGTTGCCATCTTTCTGTTCAGAAAATCGGCTTTTGTTCAGCCTGGTGCTCTCAGGATGCCCACTGTAACATCCACCTCCTTCAGCTGCAAAACTGGCACAATGAAGGGGATTGAAACCCAAAAGTGGGCCCTCAGTTTATCAGTGTAAAGGCTGGGAGATACTGCTGCATTATCTGAGTCAAAAAATACTTAGTAGAGCGTTACAGCAGTAATCTCAGGCTGTTCTTAATGTGCACCATATCAAGGGTTAAATGAACTGGAAAGCTCATAGAAAAAAGCTCATACAGTGCAGGTTTTGTTTATACTGAAATGTTCCCATATGTTTCAGTTAATGCAGAACATAATTGGGTCTGCCTTGGGATGGAGACGTTCTTCTTACACAATTTATCCATTAACCATGTGTGTGGGAGAGTCCAGTTCACCAGAAATAGCTTCTTTTCCATTTTAGCCAAAAACCCACAGTGCAAATCTCCTCCCTTCTCTCTTCTCCTCATCACGCTCATCCTCGTCTCCAAAATGTTCTGCCTTGCTGCAGAGAAATAACCTTGTGGAACCATTTCAAACATGAGGTAAAATAGGTCTGCCCTAAATTAGCTTTCAGTTAATGTATTTCCTGGCTCAATTTGCTGAGCAGCTCACATAGCACATGGACATTCCTAAATTAGAAAATCGTACATATAAAATTTTTCTTGGTTTTTTGTGTGTATGTTGTTTCAAGGTCAGGAGTTCTGGTTTTGATTTTTGTACCTCAAAGTAACAGGAAAGAATTGTGTTTGACATTAATTACATCCTTCTGCCTGCTTTATTATTATTTGGATAAACAAGCTACTGATTTGAGGGAGAGAAAAGTCTACAAGGTGTTTGAGGTCTTTATTTCCTTTTCCTTTGGTAAACTTCCAGTAATTTAGCTTGTCTAATTTGCTGCTGGAAACCTGCTGCTGGGAGTGCTCATACCTGAGAGAGAACAAAATTAGTGAGCTGCAAGGAAAATTTCAGTAATGAGATGAGAAGCAGTGAAAATTTGACTTTGTTTGCTTTTTGTGTGTGAATGTGAACAAAAATCAGAAGGAATATTGATTGTCTGAAAGCAAGACCGTGAGCAGTGAATGGAATGGGAGGCTCAGAGGTGTTTGTGGTGTGATCAGTGTGTTCTCCATCACGCCGTGGTCCAGCACCTGGTGGGCTGTAGAGTGCTGTAGCCTCCAGGTGCAGACAGGACACTTGTGCTGGTCACTGTGATACACACTGGGGCTAGGGCAGGGATTTACAGCAGTGCCATTGATCCCTGAATTATCATCTCAGCAGAGGGGAGCCCTGCTGCATCCTGGAGTCTGCGTTGTGGCTCCCCAGTGGCAATTTAAGGGATCTGCAGTGGGTTTCTCTGCACGCTGCCACTGATCCCCTGGTGCTTTATTGGCCCACAGGAACCCCTGACAGCCTGTAAACTTAAGCCAGCTTTTGTACTGCTGCCAGTTACTACTGGCATGAGGCAGATTTGGGTTCAGAGGCATTCAGCAGCTGCCTCTAGCCCTTTCTGGACCTGTACCACACATTTGTTGCCTGTAGCCATGGACGTGCCATAGTGCTTGGAGGCAGAGCAGGTTGGTGATCGATTGAGTTTCAGGGCACACAAATGCTCTGTACCAAATGACAGTCCCTTCAGCAATTGTTCCCATGGTGTTTTGTGCCCCTGGGTTATCAGTGTGTGAAGACTGGTGCTGGTTGTGAGAAAAAGCCCCTGTTAGATTTGGAGGGAGATTAATTTTTTTCCCTGGAATCCAGCCTTAGAAAGCAGTTGTCCTGGAAGAGGCTCTCCGAGTTCCTCCTTGTGCTCATGCACACAGGTAAATGGGTGTTTCAGTTGAGCTGTTTATGGAAGAGCTCAGCCACTTCAGTTGGCATGTAGAAACAACCCAGTCTGATTAGTCTCAGGGTTTTGAGAAGCTTCCTTTTGTGCTGTACTAATTCCCTTTCCAGGTGCCTGCTCTTAGTTCCAGGTCTTACTTGTAGTTAGTGCTTGCTTATCTTTAAAAATACTGATCATGAGATACATCTGCAAGTCAGCAAACATGACACTGAATACACTCTGAGAGTGAATTTATCCATCACTAAATTGGTGCATTTCCTAGCTGTGTTTCAGAGGGTCAGAGGCCACAGGGAACTCTGCTACTGCTGGGGGTGGGGGGGGCCTTCTGCTTGAGGATCTCTGCATTTTTGTTTCTAGCTATTTACTGTTCTTTTTCCTTCTAATTAGCACAATTCCCCCCTGCCTGGCAGTCCCAGGTGCTGCAGTCTTTCCCTGCCACTGTGTAGTCTGGTCCACTGCACCCATGTGCTTACAACCCCTTAGGGTCATCCAAAATTCATACCATAGGAGAGAAATTGCCAGCTAAGAGAGGGAGAACTGTAACTGTGCTGGAGGCAGAGTGATAAATGAGTTTCTAGAAGGAGGGACTGAGAGGATATTAGTTTTTAACAGCTCCTAGAAATCCTAAAATAGAGCAGAACTGGGCCACAACTAACAGAAATCGAGAGTGCTCACTGATGAACAGAGGCATCACTGTTGGGAGAGAAGGAGCTTTGGCAGAGGACTCCTCCCACAGCTTTCCTGTAGTTACCAGAGTGAATGACTTGGAGCTGGAAGGATCCAGGGCTCCCCTGCCAGAGTACTTGGAGTTAAGCAGAATGAGGTCAGCTTAATGTGGTGGAATTTTTCAGCCAGTCCAGTGGTTTTCCAGGGGCCTGAGTCAAATTTTCTGAATGCATGACTCTGGCAATTCATAAATTTTTTGGCCCTTATAACCACCAGCCCCAAACAGTATAAAACCCACTTTGCATGTACATGTGGACGGGCAGGAATTACAGTCAGTAAATGCCACAAGAATGGATTGACAGACTGGGAGAGCACAGACTGAACTGAGAGGCCTCAAGTTTCTGCTAAGGCTTTTATTTTCTACCTTTTAGCTTCTTAGTGAATTAGCAAGGGAGAAGTTTGGTTTTCTTGGTGCTGCTGAACAGCTGGGAGACCCCAGTGCTTGTGCCAAAGGCAGTGAGATCAGCAGAGTCCCAGGTGACAAACTGGGCACAGAAGGTTGACACTGTGATAATGGCAAATAAGACATAATTCTGGGGAGAAAACAGTGATTGGCTCCCTAAACAAGACTTGACAATATTTTTTTTTCTCAAATTGTCCTTCCAAAGGATGTTTGACACTGCTTCTGTCCAAGGTGTGGGATATGTGTGTTTTGTGGCAATTCCTTATACCCTGATCCCTTTGGATCAAGGTACCTGCCTGGAGCAGCCCACAGCTCTCCTCCAGCCCATTGAAACCACAGCATGGGTGACTGGGGCACCTCTGGACAAACTGGTTATCCCACTTGGATAAGAGTTCCTGGATCTGATGGTGTAGACATAGCCTGAGGGAACTGGTGGGGATACAGAAAGCAAAGTAGCTCCAGCTGATTTTCCAAAGATTTCTTTGAACATGGATTGGGAAGGGTCCACATGTCCTCAGTTAAACACATCTGCCCTTTTTGCAGGAAGGTGGACCCTACTGGGGTTCTTTTTCTTTTCTGAGAAAGACCCAGCACTAAAACAACAGGGAGATCCAAGTTCCTGCTTTACCTAGAGATTATTCTTCTAAATAAGGGTATGGGCATAAAAGGCAAGATCAAGTGTTGTAATTGTAGGATCAATTGTTATAACGTGAAATGACAAAATCATTTTTTTCTGCCCCTCTTCCCCAATTTTTACTGGTTTTCTTCTGCTCTGCTCCTGTCACTGCTGCTCCCCAGCACGGGTCACCAGCAGGCTGCATTTCCTCAGGAGAGCCCTGCCTTGGTGTGAGTCCTCCATGGGCCACAGTCCCTCAGAGGCATCCCTCCTTCCAAAAGCATGTCTCCAGCCCTGTGTGTCCTCTGGAGTCTATCCCTCCCCATGTCTCCTCAGGCTTCTCCCCACCTTTCCTCATGTGTCCTCCCCTAGCAGTTGTCACTCTCTCATAAGAGAGCTCATACACAGCATTTGCTTTGCCTTCACGGAAAGCATTACGCAGACAGGCAGGTGAAGCATGATCCAAAATCCCTAAGAGCGAGTGCAGATCTTTCCTCTGAGTTCAGTGAGCTTTGGATTGTGCCCTCATGGAATGAAAACTTGGCAGAAGAATGTATAGACTAGCTGTACTTAAGTCAGGGGAAAAGATTTCAGCAAACCAATGGTGGCTGGAAAAGCTTGAGCTGAGTGCAAGGGGCCAAGCACAGGAAGGAACAGAGAGGTCAGAACTGGTGCCCAGAAAAACACTGGTAATGACAGCAGCTCTCTGTCAGAGTTATGGGCATGTTCAGTCAATTAAAAGTGACAATCGACCTCTGAGCTATTCAGCTTTCAGCCTGCAACAAGGTGAGGTGTGTTTGTAATTCACCTTTACGAATGGTAATCATTTGAAAAATTCATCATCACAGTTTCTCGCTTTGGAATAAATGCAGCTTTTAAGTAAGACCCGTGAAAACCTTATCCACAGAAAGAAAAAGAAAAGGTCAGATTATAGGAAATACAGTTTTAAAAATAGAGCTTTTGGATGATAATGTATGCAGCTAACCTCACCCAAATATTCACCCCAAAGAGAACCAATCATGTCATTTTCAGCCTAACCTATCCCCTCCTGCACAAACTAGTGTTAAAAGAGAAAACATCTAATATTTTTAATTTCCCCTCTTCAAAAGGGAAGCCCTTTGTTTTACCACCAGATTGACCTGATGGTGTGCTCAAGGCTGATACGTCTTAAGTAATTTTACAAATTTAATCTAACAAATCTAATCAAATTTAAATTTAACAAATGTAATCACAATTCATCCTCAAGCTCCTCTTTTCTTGTCTTCCTTCCTTGTCCTCCCCATCCTGTCATCTGGATCATTCCGAGTTTTTCTCCCAGAATATTTTGCTGAAGGCTTAGACAGATGAGAGTTTGTGGTTAAAGAAAATCCATGTATTCACTGGGGATGAATGAAAGCTTATGTGGAGCTATCAGTTGTCAAGGATAACCGGTAACATTCTTGTGAGGGGAAAGGGTAGTAAAAGGTATTGAAGATTCTTTGGGTTAAAAAATTGGAGTGTGGTTCATAAATCTGCCATCCATCATGTTCAGTTCCCCATCTCAAGACTCACAGCAGCCTTTACAGGCTCCTTGATGATGAGAACAAGACACAGCACTTTGGCACCCAGTTTCAGTAGGTGCCATCAGAAGCCTCATCTGTAAAGGTCTGTGTGTTCATGCTGGTAATGAGCATTTTGCTCTTCTGTGGAAATAATCGCCATTTTCTCTGAGACTGAATGCTCTAGAAAGAGAAGAAAACACTCATGATTTCGTGCAAATTCCTCACCAAATAAAAGGCCATTATTTTCGAGGTTTCATGCACAGCACAGGCATTGCATGAAATATGTTTGAGTTTTGCTGTAAGTTACTTCAGCTCAGGTTGGATTCCAGGTTCCCATTCAGGAAAGTGATCTCATGTTGTAATGGACTTGAGCACGTACTTTTTGGGCTTTTGGAGCAGTTTGAAGGATTGTCCCAAAGATATGGCAATAAGGGGAATCTTCCTTTGCATTTGAAACACAATGTAACATGTATGATGCATGTTCCCATAAATATCAAGAAAAAATTGAGTTCCTCTGAGCCAGGACAAAAATATGAGCCTTAGGAGATAGAAACACATCCAGAATCACATGTCTGGAGTTGAATTACTAGAAACAGTTTTAGAACTTAAAGTTGAGTTTGAGTGTTTGCACTATCCCATGCTTTTCCTTATTTTTTCCACTATTTTCTTGCTTTTGGTTACAGTTACAGTTTGTTTGATTAATGCTGTCCCTGTGTACCTGTTCACCTGAGGGATGTGATCAGTCACGGAGGAGTGTCTTTCTCCAGCCCCTCAGGAGCTCTCCCCTCCATGCTCTCAGCTGTGACGTATTCCCAGGCTAGTGCTCAAACAGGGAACATTCTGAAGCTGTGATTTTGATACCTGAACAATTCTTGGGTTTCAAACTTTTGTCAAGGCAGGTCAGCTGCCCTATACTGGCTTTTGAAGCAAAACAAAATAGACCTCTCCAGTCCTTCAGTGGCAAAGGAGGACCAAAGTTGAGTGGGACATTGCACTGCTGGTGCAGCCACATCCCCACTGCCTTCATTGGAACACAGAGACACAGACTGCAGGAAACTGCTCCTGCTCCTGTACACATGATCAGGGCTGCCTTGGCCGTGTGGGAGGATGCTGGGCACTTCAGGTATATTTGCAGACAGTGAGGAACTAATGTTCACATGGCATCAAAGGCTGGAGTCTAAATCTGCTGGTTTCAAGCTGAATTACAGCTCTTCAGCACTGTTGCAACTTCCCAGGGGCACTCCCTGCTTCACAGAGGAGGGGGAGCAGATTCTTCCATAGTGCAGAGGTCTCTGCCATGGACCATAACTAACTCACAAGAGGAAAATCCTGAAGGGGCTCCCGAAAATGTCTGAACTGACAGTTCAGGCTCAGGCGTAGCTGTCTTGTCTGGAAGAGCAATTCTGTCCTTTGATGTGTTTTGTGTTTGATTGCAGAGGGCTGTGCAGGAAGGACAGGAGAGACTCCAACTGTCAGAAATAGTTAAAAGATCTCTTGAGAAGGAAGGGCCATTATCCAGAGGAGGTGAGCTTTGCAGAATGGAGGAGACCAAAACCAGGCATAGCACCTGGAGGGGGACTGGAGAAGGACAGATACCTGTCAGATGCAACCATAAACAGAAATTCCCAGTTGTCTTTAATTAAGCCTCTTCCTGTCCCGTCAGAGGGAAATGGGTCCCATGGCAGTAACAGAAAGGAAGTAAGTCAGTGCCTCTGCTGTTAATCTAGTGTCCTCCTGGGACAGACAGAGAATATCACTGTGCATGGTTTGATAACAGGCATCATCCCACAGAGAGGTTCTGGCTCTTCACAGTATCTCTGGAAATGCCCTGAGCCTCATCCAGAGGCCCTGGAGCATCCCCTGAGCAGAGAGACCAGGAGGCCAAGGGGGGCCAGGGATCCTGCTTGAGAGGACAGGAACTGGGAGAAGTACCTGCTCAGCCCAGCTGGTACCTGCTACCAAACCTCTGTCAAGCAGTGATGGAAAAACCATGCAGCATCTGTTTTCCAGAGGAGAGCTGTGCTCGTGAGCCGCAGTGTGCAAGGGCTGAAATCTCTTGGTTAAAACATATGTTGCAAGAAATGAGCAAAACCTAAAGTAAACCGTTTACACAGAGGTAAGCATCTGCTGATTGCTGCTATACACAGGCAAAATGAGGCTCGCTTTGGAAATGGCCTCATTTTGTCCTTGGTGCCTTTTTTCATACAGTGAAATAAGTGACTCCTCAATAGGCAGAAAGCTCCATTAGTTATGTTTCCACTGTGCATTTTCTTTCCCAAACAATGTTTGCTGCCCCAAGAGCCTAATTATCACCTAAGAGATGTTAACAGCCAGATCATTGGAACTTTGAAAAGGTTTTGATCAAATACAAGCAAGATGTAGTTTGTATTTTGCTGCCCTGTATTCCAGGAGCAGCTGGTCTCCTGAGGTAGGAAAGTGTGGGCTAAGTTAATGAATTTAAATACACTTCTGTTAGATCTTTTAATCATGAATGTAATTGCATCTGGTAGTCTTTTTAATTTTTAAATATAGAGGATGTGATTGGATTTCTTTTTCTTTTTCTTTTTTTTTTTTAATTTTTTTCTTCATTTTCAAATCTGTCACTACTGTTCCTCCCTTCACGGAATTCTCCAGAAGGAACACCTTGTCTTCCCAGAGTGAACATGGTGAATCTTCACTGTATGGATTATTTCACTATTAACTCTCTGCATTAGCAGTCCCCTTCTGTCCCTGTCCACCACTGCTTCTGCCTTGGTTGTGTCTGGCATGAGGAGCACACACATGCAGTAACAGGTACACCAAGCCCAAGCATGGAGTGGGAGGAATTTAGCTGTGGAATTTACCTCTGATACATACCTTTCGTGCCAGCCCTGGCACTTGTCTCGAGGCTGACTGGAATAACAGGATGCACAAGCATCAGCCCAGCTTCTCAGAAAGATTAACAAAGGAAGTTTGAAGCCCAATACTTGTGTCCCACAGGTGATTGAAGAGTGTTTCTGTGTTTGAGCTAACTGATAATAAAAAACATCACCGGGTTAAATGGAGCAGACAAAGGAAGCTGTGCTGGCAGCTCTGTGATGCTGAAAGCTTTCCAGACCTCTTGCTTTTGTACACATCCTCTCTTTAGGATGAAAAAAATGCAATACACCAAGCTGGGATCCCCCAGAGTACTGAAAGAAACGGATTGCAATGGCCCTGCTACCTTCCAGCTCCCATTGGCAAAATATTTAAAGATAAATTATTATGTGAAGAGACAGGCAGGGGATTGAATGACTCAAAGCTGTAGGATATGGAGCCTCATATAACAAGATCACCAGCTCTCATTCACCCCAGGTTGGTGGTGCCTGAAAGGCTCTCCAAGCTCAGCAGTTTGCCAGAGTATCTGAAAGAGCTAATGGCCCCAGCCCAGCAGATCCCAGTGGGCAGAGACTTAGCACAGCATGCTCCGGGGATGTGGATTGCCACACACTTACTTCAGAATTTAGCAAACACAAGAAAGTTTTTCTCTGTGATAATTGTTTTCACAGAGAGACTGAGCACATGCCTGCATTCAAACCGTGGTTATTTCAGTGGAGCTGTGCTGATAAACCCTTTTTGGGAAGGAACTCACACTGGCAAGGATCCTCTGCTCCATAATTTCACCCATTTCCCTGGACAGAGTAAGCCATACCCACAACCACATATACATTGCTACCCACAGCTTTTTGCTGGCATTGCTATTTGACTGGTAATGTTCTTGTATTATTTACTTCCCACAGCACAGCTGTGCCAGCAAAACTCTTCTGTGTAACCTAAGCTCATGAGGGAGCAAACGCCTGGGTAAATTTTTTAAAGGTGGTGTTTCACAGTCAAGCCTGAAGCAGAGACTTAAGCAAAGGCTCAGCAGATAGAGAATTGCAGTCCCCCGAGGCAAAGCCAGTGCTGCACGTTCCAGTGCCACATCACCCGCGGGCACAGGGCACTCCGGGCGCAGCACGGGCGTGGGCAGGGAGTAGCTGTGACACTGGGAATGGAAATACCCGGGGCAGGGGCTGTCAGAGCCCCTGGGAGGGAGGCTGTGTGAGCAGGGGCTGCCTCAGGAGGATGCGCTTGTGATGCCATGATGCTTTTTTGGTTTGTATATACACCCCCTCTAGATACTCTTTTGTATAACTTTTATGTATTCTGAAGGGCCTTTTAGCCCACACACTTCCAATTCTTCAGCTTTGATAACCAGCACAGAGCCAATATTCCGTTAAGCCAGGAGACCAAACATCTCAGAAGCCTCAGACACCGAGGNGTGCCGGCTCACCCTGGGTTGTGACACCCAGCAGAGGCTCGGGGGGTGCCCAGCCGGGTGACATCGCGGGGCTCCGGGGTGGCACTCGGGCATCGCTGCCTGCAGTGCCGCTGGGGAGAGGGAAACGGCCCCAGCTACCAATTCCCGGCAATTACATGAGATTGCACTCGTGGCCCTGCAGTGCAGGAGATGACAAACGCCACGGGAAGGGAAACGCTGGCCCGAGGAGCGGTGCGTCCGTGCCGGAGCCGCGCCGCGGCAGCCCGGTGCCATCTAGTGGGAACGCGGCCGCCCGGGCACGGCCCGGCTCCCTCCGCGCTGGGATAGCGGGGCATTCCCAGGCTGCAGCAGAAGCAGGAATAGCCCCACTGAGCGCTTTCTTTGGGTTTCTGTGGGCAGAAGGTTTTTCCGAGTTGAAAGCAGGGCTCTGGGAGATGGCAACGTAACACTTTGAAGCACATAATTAGACTTAGCTGCAGAAGAGCTGCAGAGGAATTTGGCAGCCTTTTGGCCAGCTGGAACACCTCTGGAGTCCTTCACGTGGAAGGTGAGGGAATAATGTTGGCCTGTATTGAAATAAAGTCTTTCAAGGATCTATTAATCAAAAAGCAGGTTTTTTAAATCACATTCAGCACATTGCTGCTTTTCTGGAATTCACAAATGCTCTTGCTAACCACAGGGCAAGGGCTCCCATTAACCACCCTTAGAAGAACCCAAGGTTTGTTAGGGGAAAATATCCCTTCTTCACAGCGCAGGGGTGCTGTGTCTGTGAAATACCCACTTGATACTTCATAACTCTCTCAGCCTCACAATGCACAGGGATCACCCAGCAGAGAGATCCTGAGGCTGCTGAAGTTTTGAAGACTCAAATGTCCATCTGAACACCCAAACCATGAGGCTAATTTGTGCTTCCTGTGAGTGCAACTGAGGGGAAGCGAGGATTCCTGTAATTAGAAATAGCTTTGCTGTTCCTTGCACCTCTCTCAGCAGTGCCAGGGACAGGTCACTGTCAGAGACAGGATGCTGGCTGGCCAGGACAGATCAGTGATGGATTTGGAACAGCCCTTTCCAGCACTGCTCAGTTAATGAATTTTGCAGTCTTTGTTAGCTTCCTCAGCATGGTGATTCACTTAGGGGAGAAATTGTGTCTGTGAGCTAGACCATCACTCTGACAATTCCTGTTGGGTCTGTCTGTGTGCCTGCTGTAAAAGACCAGTGGCTGCTGAGGCTGGCAGGGAGCACTCGTGCTGTTTGGAATAAATACCCACACTTTGTACTTGGCGTGTTGCGTATTCTCCTTTTCAACACACTTTGTACTTGGCGTGTTGCGTATTCTCCTTTTCTTGAGGAAACAGTTTTAACAAAAGTGTTAATTGCAGGCCGGCTAATGCTGCATTGTTTTCAGGCTCAAGCAAAAGAAGTTCAAACCGAGAATCAGCCTACTGTTTTCAGATGAGTAATTTGTGAAAAACGAATAAAGATGCCCGCGCAGGGTCCCGTTGTGCTGTGGGGCAGGGCTGGTGCTGGTAACAGAGACAGCACAATGAGCAGCCTCCCTTCGTGGGGCTGAGCCCCTCCTGCTCAGCCTGGCTCTGGAGGTGATTTTAAGAGCAAACCCCCAGCAGTCGCTTCCTTAGGGCTGACTGGAGGCAGTGCCACGTGCAGAATGGGCTTCTGGATGCTGGCACGGCCTGGGATCAGCTGCTGTTCACCGCACACCCTTTGATGGATTTGTTGCATACGGCTTTTTGTAACGTCTTGATTTCCCAGGAAATGATGTGTTTTAAACAGAAGCCAGGCAGCTTGTTACTCCTGCCAGCTGGCAGGGGGGTGGGTATGTGCATATAGATATTTGGTGTTTAATAATTGAAGCTGGATGTATCAAGGTTGGCAGCATGTCTTTCAGCTTTAAAGACAGGGTATTGTTGGAGGGAAATGGGATGTTTTCCTGTGCCGAAGACAAATTTTTCTTCCCCAGCTAATCTCGGTGTCTGCAGCTGCTGTGTCAGTATCTCCTCCTGAAAGGCAGGGAATGAACTTCTGAACATCTGTAACAGCTACATTAAGTGGTGTGGTTTATTGTAGAATTATGGATGATGATGGCTGGGTTACTAAACTGTAAATCAGTCAAAGCATTTTGATGATATTCTAGATCATGAGAAAGAGACTCCTGCAGGAAGAGAAAGTGATTTATTGCACCAACTGGTAACACATTCAGCCCCAGTCATTTTTATTTATCATTACTTTGAAAAGATTTCAGCCCTTCATTAAAGCACATTAAAAAAAATCTGTGATGATGATAAAGTTTTGCTGTAATGAAAATTGATGCTCCTGAGCTGTGATTTCTGGTGATAGGAAAGAGAAGAATAAGGAACTTAAGATACACAAACTTCACACTAAATTAGTTGAACAATTGCCTTTGTTTAATTGTCTTTTCCGAGCAAATGAAGGGAGCTTTTTCCTTTTCATCCTTAAATCTGTTCCTTTGAAAGCATCTCACACTATGTGTAGTTTTGAACCACAGTACCCAGGATTTTGAATGCTTAGCAAGTCATCCATTTCCGAGGCATTAGCAACACAGACAGGATTTATTTCAATCTCTGCATATGATTCTTTGATTTGGGGCTTACTTAAGTGCATTCCAGTGCAATTAATTAGGAAAACAGCATAAGACAGTGGCAACTCCAAGTGATCTTAAATGTAAAAGTGACTGATTAGTAGCTCTGCTTTCTTGAGGATTATCTTCTGCTGCTTAACAACGTCTGCTATTCCTGAGCAAGGGAGAGTCAGTTAATTGAGGAGAGGGAGCTTTGGTGCTCTTTGTAAGCCACTAGTATGACTATTCACAAGAAAAGAAGCCGTGTGGGAACCTCCCCCAGCACTGATTTTAAGAAGGAGCTGGGTAAGTGTAATTAGGAGCAGTCCCCTACCTGATGCTGTGAGGTGTGTGGCAGTCTGCAGCTCACACTGATGGCTTTGCAGGGCACCAGTTGTTCCCTTTTCCCAGCAGGCCAGTGTGGCTTGCAGAGCTCCTTGGAATCCAGTCCTTGCACTGTGCCTGCTCTCAGGGATGGGGTTTGCTGCTGTTTGTGTTTTCTTCCTTCAAGTGTCTTGTTTCTTGATGTTCACTGCCTGGCTGAAAGTTTCGGTGTTTACTTGTGTGTTCAGGACATGCCAGTCCAGTTTAGAAATCCTGTGCATCTCGATTCTGTTTCCAGAGTCTTCCTACTCAGATCAATAAAAGCAGCCGTCCATCAGTTTTTGATTGGAACAAGATTGATCAATGAGCAACTCAGGGGTGCTGTGTTGCAGCTGCAGCTGCCTGACACAAATATTGCCTCCCTTTGCCGAGGAATTCAATTGTCCTGCATGAGTGATCAATATCTGCCCCTCTGACTACTCTTGCACCCTTAATCTTCCTCTACAGTTTCTTTATAATTTAATCTTCTTCAAGGAGCCATATTTCCTGTCTATCATGCTGTTACATTTTCCTTGAATCTTTTTTGAATCTCACAGCCAGTGAAGCTCCAGTGATTCACGAGAGAAGCTGACTTACAGTTCAAAAGAAAATGCAAATTCTAGCCTATCTGCTTTATTTACAGCTGTTTCAAATAAATACCTTTACGTATTGCATAGTTACTTCAGCTTTGTCTTTGCTCTGTATCAGCTTGCTTCTGATTTTCTTTTTTCTGTTTGGCAATATCCCGGTCATTCTTTCTCCTGCATCCTGAAGTGTGCAGGGATCAGATGCAGAAATCCTGCTTTATTAGTTGAAATATTCACTTGTTTTATTCATTGCATCCATCTTGACACCTGGGGAGGCTAAATCCCTGGCATTCTCTCTCTTCCCAGGACAAAGACAGCATGAAGCTCTGCAGATTTCTGTGCAGAACCAGTGCAGCTCAGTCCCAGTGACACAGCAGGGAGCTCCCTGACTTGGCAGCCTGCACTGGAAGTGTATCAGGGCACAACACTTATTCCCTGGAGCTGGAATGAGGCCCCAAATGCTTTCCACTTATCTAGTGGTTGGGTAAAAACTGCTATGCCATGCTACATGTCCAGTGGAAATTGATCTCTGACACAGAGATGAAAAGTTCACTGTCTCATTGCAAATGTGTCATTACTCTTCAGGGATTGATTCGTTACTTGCTTGGTTCTAATGTGGCCACACACAGGAAGATACTCAAAAAAGGGATATGGAACCCTTCTAGCAAATATTTTATAGTAAATATGGGTGTAATGTATTACTGACTTCTGTGTGTTTTGTAATGCCAAAATCAATGCAACTGAAAGTCTCTGTGACAGAACCAGTAAGTGAAAGGAGTGAAAATTCTTCTTTCAGAGAATGGCCCTGTTTTTCCTTCCTGAAGCTTCCTACCTTGCTGACAGCAGGGGCAATAATAAAAGCAAAGGAATGCAAAGAATAAGCACAGGTTGCAGTCCACCTTTCTGCCATCTGTTCTCTGCCAGCACTGATGTAATCCCTCTGGCACTGGCTCTTCCCTTTGCCATCTGTCAGCATCCCGATGTGCTATTGATTAGGGGGTTTACTGAGGTCACTTAGGAAGCACAACGAGCCTCCTGGAACTCGGGAAAGGTGGTAAATCAAAGGTGTTTGATTTGTAACTTGCTGTCGTTTTTGGTGCCTTGCTTCAGTAGAAGACAGCAGTCAACACTTCCTAAGCTCTTCATACGAGGAAAGTTATGATGGCAAAAGAAAGAGCTTGTTTATAAATGGTGCAAGTAACATAAGCTTTTAATGGGTCCTAGAGGAGTCCAAGGCTCCAGAGGGCCCTGGAATGCCTTTCCCTCCGCCCCCATTTGCTCCCCTCACCCTGACCCCCACATTTTTTTCCAAGCCTTTGTCCAATTTTCATCATATCTGTCATTTTGAAAAACGAGCTGGAGGTTCACTCCTAAGGTTCATAGCATGCCACGTATCTTTTTTTAGATTAACTTGTTTGCAAAGAGACAGTTCAACAGGAAATTCTTGTGCTTACACAACAGTGCAGTTTTTATGAAAAGCAGAGATGTTGTTAAAACTCATTATCTGTGTCTATTCTGCTAGCTGGATATAAAAAAGTCATGAGACACGAGGATGGTGGGACCACACTTGCTCCCTGGGTAAAAGCCTGTTAGTAAATTGCTAACAAATCTGAGCTGGGGCTGAGTGTGTGACAGTGTAGGGTGAACACAGTGAGTATCAGCATTGCACAACACTGAGATCTGAGGTAAAAGTGCACCTCATGTCATTTATGGAGATGAATGGAGATAGTGGTCCTGAAAGTGTCCATTTCTGATGGTTTCAGTGGAATGAATGCCCAGCCACAGCTACCTTGATGCTGCATTTGATTCCAGACACAAAATGCTCCCTCATATCACCCTACATATCAATCAGTATGGAATAGGCTGTATCATTCTGCCACTCCCAGCGTGGGTGTCAAGGCTCCATGTGCCCTCCCAGTTCTCTGACAAGCCAGGTCTCACCCCTCTGCCCTTGGGGCTGACTTACATCCTTTGTGCCTCCACTCCAGCTCTGCTGCCTTTGCCAGTATGTTTCAGGAGGAATATCTGTGTTATAGGAATATATACATGATACTATTCCAGCTGTTGCTTTGCAGACCCACCTTTCTTTGTAGGTCAGCTTTAAATAGAGACACCTCACACTGTGCTGCAGCCACCCTGTGTGCAGACACACAGCATCACTGCTCCTGCAGACCCCAGAATCAAGGCTGTATTGCTGCAGTGTGGCTGGATCAAGCACACAGACTGACCTTCCCCTGGGTTTCATGTCTTCAGGTCTCTTCACCACCAGTCTGGAGAAGGCCCTGCCGTTGTGTTTGACTGTCTCTGGTGTTTTTAAGCTGTGACTCAGCCCATGCATGGCTTGTGAACACCAGAAGGGAGCTTTTGTTTAAGATTGTTTTGAGTGGATGGAGGGCTGGGTGTTTGTCTCGTGAAACACCTGAGCTGCTGCTTGCTCTTTTGTCTCCTTCTTCGCTGTCAGACTCTGTTATGCTGCACACAGACATGGGTTTGGTACAGCACATGAGAGCTCTGCTCTCTGGGCAGGCTCTGCAGTGGGATCATCATCAGGCTGCATCACCAGCATTGCAAACCATTCAAACTGTCCACATTTTATGAAATACATGGGTGAAAAGAGAGAGGTGTGGCTCTTCTCATCTGCCTCCGCCTCCTGGAGCAGCCTGAGCGTTGTTTCAGGCTCTCAGAGGCAGCATGGTCCAGGCACTGCTGCATCAAGAACTGGCCCGTGGTGAAATCTGACCCCATGATGAGTCCCTGAGTGAGGATCTGGAGGGTGAGCAGAGCCTGTGTGAGGCTTGGCTGTTGTTACATTTCCAAATGTCCTATCTTTTAATACAGCCGAGTCCCAAGAGCAGAGACCATCAGGCAAAACAAACACAATTATGCAAAACAAACCTGGTTCCCAAAGCAAGCACTGACACCCCCTCCTTTCCTGGCAGAGAAAATCACTGCTGTAGGTGTTTACCCAGTCTGAGAGCTGGAGGATTGGGTTTGCTATTCAGTTTCTTGGCTTTTGGGGTTTTGTGTTGCAACCTTTATTTAAACATAGGGGACAGAGGAGGCGTTTGTTTTGTTTGTTTGTTTGGGGTTTTCTTTCTGTTTCTATGACTTTTAAAGGACTGAAAAGTTTATTGTGTGTGAAATGCAGGAAGAGTCTAAATGAACAACAGATGAGAGGAAATAGACTGAGGAAAATTAGGGCTATTTGCTACCAAAGGAAGTAATCATTGTACATATATTAAATTCCAATCTCTAACTGAGAATGTGCTTGTTATGGAAGAAATCTGACTGTAGGGGAAAACAGGGAAATACGTGGAGTCTTTGCAAGGCTGGGCTTTAAAAGTGGTTAGGATGGGTTTGGTGCACGGGTGGTAAATAAACCAGGAGGCAGCAGAAGTGGTGGCTGGGGAGTCACCCAGAGTTTCCCAGCACAGCAGAAGGTCATTCTCTGTGCAGAAGGGGGAAACTCTTCTTCATACATCTGCTACTTGTAGGTAACATTTGGTATGACTTTATAATGGGAATATAAATTCTTTATGAACTTTCATCTGCCACGTTCTCACCTCATCCACCATTACAGACACCTGACTCACCTATTATTTATTACTTATTACTTACCTCTTAAGTCCTTGCTGGGCCTGTTCCTTAAGGACACCCTGCTCATTTTCAGTGGAGATAACCCTTACCTGGCAATCCCCTTCAGTGTTTCAGCCAAGTGAGGGTTCAGGTGATCGCAGTGGGGGTGCTGAGTGCTCTGGTTCTTCTTCCCTCAGTCCCTGCAGACCTGCAGGGCAGGTGCACGTGTGCATTTCACTGCTGGGAGGCAAAATCACTGGTTGTTTCAGTGATAAACTGCTTTCAGTGAGAGCCGGTATGAATGGAATGAGGACCCTCACCAGGGATTTGTGGAGTGCACAATACATGGCCTTGACTTACAAGGATGCCTTAAATCAGCCACAAATTTGACATTACTACATCTTTAAACAAAACACAGCGTTCCTCATTATTACAAGATGGCAAACCCCCTGCTCAGTTGATTCAGCAAGGATATAGAATGATTTTTTAATTTTTTTTTCTTTAGCAGTAGAAAAATTGTGGCCTGGGGGCACGTTGCTTTGACAGATTGGGGTTATATGGCTGAAGCTGACCCATGCAGCTTCCTTCCCCTTCCCCCTCCTGGCAGGCAGAGGAAGCATTTATGATTGCATTTTGCTCTTTGTCTGATGGAAGGCCACCACAGCAGTCAAAAAGGACTTGTTACATATTTTGCTTTTCCTGGGAGGAATGCTTGAAAGCTCAGTAAAGAACCTGTAAAAATTTTTAAAAAATGAAAGAAAATTTGGCCATGTGGGAGGAAGCATTTAAGCACAGGAAAGAATAAGGCATTGCACAGTCAAATAAGCAGTTCTTGGCAGAATTTAGAGACCAGCAGCAGTAAGAAGGGTGCATCGCTGTGTAGAAAAGAGTGGAAATGAACTGAAGAGAAATGATAGCATCCTATTTAGAATCTGTCACTTTATCAGAATTATGTTGACTGGTTATTAGCAAAAGAGAAGGAATTGAGTTTTTAGAGGAAGAAGGGTTTCATTTCCCCTTCATTAGCTGAGGAACCTGCTGACAGGAATTAAGACAGAATATTGTTAAATGGCAACTTCAGCCACGCAAGAAAGGGTTATTTTTAACCCAGAGCTGCTCAGTGACTGCATTTGCAGCATGGCCCTGCTTTAAAAAAATACCCAAAACTCTGCTGGCAAAACTAAGGGTGCTTTGTGCTGCTATGTGAGAATGGGAAGGAGAGGTCTGGGTGGGAATCCCATAGGGCAGTGGTGCCTCTGACGCCTGTGTCATGAAAATATGCCTCCAGTTAACCATTGTCCTCTGACCTCAATCCATGCTCACACAGGGGCTTTGCATAATCATGGCGGGAGACGGCTCCTGCTCCAAGAGATGTTATGTTTTGAATTTCCAAAACAGACAAAGGAGACATTGTCAGCCCTTCACACATGGGAAATAGAGGCAGAGAGGGAGAGATTTGTCTGGGGCAAGCAGGCTAATTTTGACAGAATGGGCACTTAAAGTGAAGTTTCCTGAATTCGTTTGTGTATTATGACCACAAGATTGGCCTTCCTTTCTAATACTGGATTTTGTTCTTCCTGCAGCTTCAGTTTGGGTAGAGGGTTGTTCATCAAAAACATCCTTTTATTCTGTTCTGTTTGATAAATATGTTAGAGATCCTTTCCTTGGACAAAACTGTGCAGCTTGCATGCAGGTCCGAGCTGCAACTCTGCCAACACCTCAGAGAGCTTCAGGTGGGTTTTCATGTTGGGACTGCCAGGAACAGTGATGCAAGAAAAGGCAGAGGTGTGACTTTGTCTTCTGCTTGTCTTTGTGCCCTTGGGGATCACAACCCCATGGGAATGTAGGAGGGGAGCCTGCAAGAGCAGTAATGCTGCTCTGCTCAGCTTCATGTGGGAAGAAAAATCTGACTAACTCCAGCATCCATTTGTCTTGCTCAAGTGTGTTAAGTCCAGAAAGGCCAGTGAGACAGGGCATTGCATGGCCAAACTGGGGCTGCTTGGGCTTTTTATGAGGCAGTATTGAGTGGAACCATCTGGGCTAGGAGAAGACCACACTTCTGAAGTGAGCCTTTAGGAACACTAAAGTTAAGTGGCTGTCTGGGACACCATGCTGAAAGGAAGGGCACTCACAGCTGCATGGGTTTTATGGGTTTATTTTATCTCTGATGACCAAAAAAAAACTTATTAGTCATGTGGTTCCTCATAAATTTCAAGCCACTGTTGACAAGTGGCACTGCCTGCGTTCTCAGCCATGCTGAAACAGAGTTCCCCCAGCTTTCTGACTGCTAATGGATGATGCTTTACAGTTACCTAATTTTTCTCTAAACTTAAAGGCAATCCCGAGTTATACTTCAAGAACAGAAATTTCAGTATCTAAAGTGTCTTGGGTGAACACTTGCATGGTCATCCAGCTAACACCCAAGTGGCTCACCTCTCTGGCTCCTGAGGTCCCAGTCTCCTGGAAGGTGTAGTGCTCACTTGCTCACTTGCCTGAGGGCTGAGGGAATCTGCTCCTTGGAAACTAATATCTGTCTAGAAAGCTAAATACAAATTTGAGAGCTTAACTTTCACTATGTCAATGGTGCATCTCAAGCAGTTAAAACTATTCTTTTGCTTTAAAGTCTCTGTTTAGTTTTGTTTGTTAGGGGGTTTTTATTATTTTATTTATGCCCCAATAGGCAGCTTTGTTAAGTACTTCCAAGGGCCTGGTTCCAGTTTCCAAAGATAAATCTGATTTCTGTGTTAGGAGACGAGCTCTTTCCTTCAGGCACTTTTCTGTGTGACAGACCTGGAAAGGGGCAAATCGGATTCAGCAGAATTTCAAAACTTGTAACCTATTTTCCTGTGCTTTTTATTCATTGAGATGAGTATTTGAGAAAGATCACTCATGGTAAAATACTTACAGGGTATTACCTCAGCTAAGGTGATAGCTCTTATAGTGTGGGTGTGAAGAAAGAACTTCTTGCTCCTTAAGATTTTTCCAATCCATGTCCTGCTCAAGCTGTCTCTGTTTCAATGGACTCCAGAAGCTTTGCATGATATTTATTAATCTGATTTACTAATAGTCTCCTAAAGTTTAAACAGAGACAGAGAGAGAAGATAAGCTGGACTCAGGCTTACAGGCATCAGATTCATGCCAACTCTGCCACTTCCATTTGACTTTATGCACATGATTTAATATTTGTGGTTCCCCTGTCTACCAAATGCAGATACTAATGCTTCCCTTTTTTCCCTATCCATACTTGTATAGATGGCATGTTTGGACGGGAGGCAGCTCCTCCTGTGTCTGTGGATACCTCACACACAAATGAGTCCCTGATCTTAGGGATCAGGGAGAAGCAACCTTCTAGTTGCTTCTGTAGCCACGAAACAATAAATGGCTTCACCTTGCTCAGTGAAAAATGCAGCCTTTGGATTACATTGGTGAAAATAAAAAGTCCACTGCAGTTCACAAGTCAAAAACTGCTGATGGTGTTTAGCACCAGTGTCGGTCATTGAACATCTGGCATTCATCACTGCTTTCCTTTTCTTTCCACTGCCGTATTTTATCCCATCTATCAGAGGTTTCTTAGCTCAGCCTGTGTAAATTATGGCTGCCTCTCAGTCAGGGTAGTGCAATCACTACAGGCTGCAAGGTAAAGGAAGGAAAAAGAGGTAGACTTAAAGAAAGTGTCTGCTGCCCTTTTTCTCCCCTCTCCCTGTGCACAGACAGTACTGGACAGCGTTACTAGACAGCGAGATACTCTTGCTGTTGAAGAGAGGTGGAATAGTTTCCAAAAATAACAAATGTCTTTACCAGCCCTACTTATGAAGGCAGAAAACAGGAGAGGAATTGGAGCTGGAGTGGACACCCGTTGCCATTGTTGGAAAGACCAAACTTGGCTGCTTCGGAACAGCCCTTCAGCAAGTTTGTAATGAATTAGGAAAGCAAACATTACTTAATATGAGACTTCCTGGGCAATGGCATTGATGTATTATTTTAAAATTCAATTGCTCTTATTGCAGAAATTTAAGTTACTACTAGGAAGAATAATACTGAAGGTGCTAGGAAAACGTGGGTGGGTTAAAATTAGCCAAGAAAGAAAACTCTTACTATTTTTTTCCTCAAAAAACTGTTTGCTGCCATCTCAGTGGCCATTACATTCAGTGTTCCTGAACCGTGCTGGCAAGGCAGTGAGCCCTGGCAGCACTCCAAAGATGCATTTCTGATGGGGAGATGAATCCTCCACCACCCCAGTGTGGAACATTTCCAGTTGCATGTGTGTGTTCCTCCCAAAGCCAGGTGTTTCCACGTGTGCACAGTGTCACACAGCCCCGTGCCCCACGAGCACGTGCCAGATTTAGGAGCTGGGGAAGGTATTTCCCTGTTCTGGACACACAAAGACACCTCAGTGCCACGCTGCTGGCAGATAGGGAAGAAAAGGCCCATTTCCCTCTGTGTGGAGGGGGCTGTTGCAGACTGCCATCTCTGTCAATCTCAGAGCTTCATGGGCTGAAGCTGGAGAGTCTCTGTTAGAGACAGCTGTCATGTTTTCAGTTCTAGGGACAGCTTGTATTGTTGGGGACTTCATTATACTTGGAACAGCAAGAATGCCCCTTCTCATTATGTGTGTTCTTCCCGGTTGTCTTGCTTTCCCCTTCTGTTTAGTCTTGTGTCAGAAGTGTGTCTGAAGTTTGTTTGATTTAATATCAGGTTGACTGAAATGGGAATAAATTATTGCTGCTATTGCTGGCTGTCAGCTCAGCCTTCTCTTTCTGCAAAGCATATTGCATTCCTGATTTCCCATTGTTTTTCATTTATGTTCCTGTGGTGTTATCCTGCTCCTTACTGCAGGCTCCCAGATTTCAGCTTGGCAGCCAGATCGATCAAGCAGTGGGTGTCCTGGTCAGCACCTGCATGGAGTGGAAGTGACAGGCCCAGCTCAGAAGCAGGGAGGCTGCTGGGCTGTCCTTCGGAGCAGGTCCTGGCTGGCACAGCGGGCACACAGTGCTTGGTGTGACCGGCCAGGCAGTGCCAGGAGCCACAGCTGCTCTCTGGAGTCAATAGATAGGTTCTGGTGATTTGTTCTGGCTTTGTAGTCTGTTGCTGGGAATGGACATCCTGGTGAAGGTGCTCCTACTTGGCGAGGCTGAAATGGTGGGCAGTGAGGAAGAGAAACACGGGTCTAATGTTGCACACACTGCTTTGAGTGAGGTATTGCAAGAGGAAAATAACCCACGAGTACAGTGGAATGGATGATGTGGTGTTGATTTACTCCCAGGTTTTTGCTGTCTGCACTGGATCTCTGCTTGCCAAGCATCTGTCCTGCTACTAGCAGAATATTTATTCTGTTTTCTCTTCTCCTTGCAGAAAATTTTACTACATCACACTGCTGAGAGACCCCGTGTCCCGTTACCTCAGCGAATGGCGTCACGTCCAACGAGGGGCTACTTGGAAGACCTCCTTGCACATGTGTGATGGCAGGACACCAACTCCTGAGGAGCTGCCGTCGTGCTACGAGGGCACGGACTGGTCGGGCTGCACGCTGCAGGAGTTCATGGATTGCCCGTATAATTTGGCCAACAACCGCCAGGTGAGGATGTTGGCCGACTTGAGCTTAGTGGGCTGCTACAACATGTCCTTCATCCCAGAGAACAAGCGAGCACAGATCCTGCTGGAGAGTGCAAAAAAAAACCTCAAAGACATGGCCTTCTTTGGCCTGACAGAGTTCCAGAGAAAGACTCAGTACCTGTTTGAGAGAACTTTTAACCTGAAGTTCATCCGGCCCTTCATGCAGTACAACAGCACGCGGGCAGGAGGGGTGGAGGTGGACAACGACACCATCCGCAGGATCGAGGAGCTCAATGACTTGGACATGCAGCTCTATGACTATGCAAAGGACCTCTTCCAACAGCGCTACCAGTACAAACGGCAGCTGGAGAGGATGGAGCAGAGGATAAAGAACCGGGAGGAGAGGCTCCTGCACCGGTCCAACGAAGCGCTTCCCAAGGAAGAGACCGAAGAGCAAGGACGTTTGCCCACTGAGGACTACATGAGCCATATTATAGAGAAGTGGTAGCCTAGGCAGACTTTTATATTAATGGTGTTCTAGGGTTTCCATATTAAGAGATCATGGAAGTAAAATTACAAAAACAACAACAAAAAAATATTTTATTTAAAAACAAGTCTGTAAAACAGAAGATAGATTGCTTCCTTAAGCATAGGGTCTTTTTACTGTTTCTTACAAGACCGATGAGATTCTTAAAAAAAACAATAAATACATAAAAATAAAAAAAGGGTCAACATTCTAATGCAGAGATAAAAAATGCACAAATGCAGTTACCCACTCGTAAGGCCAAATACAAACGAATGTTTCTTATCCTCACCATTTTAACACAAATGGCAGAAGCAGGAATTTTAAAAATCTGTTTATCCCTTGGGCATAATGGTCTAAAGATGCATAATTAAAAACAAGGAAACAGAGGTTTTCTTTTGTGGGGGAGGTGGGATGGGAATTGCACTGTTTGTCAGTAAGTGGTAATGGTGACTGAGTTGAGGATTGGCCATCCTGTCAGGCTGGGATCTCAGCACACAGGCACTCATGGCATTTCAGCTGGCAGCCACTGCCAGAAAGTAGAGCACTGTAAAAAAAAAAGAAGAAAGCCAGTCAGAGGATGAGAAACATTAAAGCAAATTGACTGTGGCCTGGGATATGTACTTAGCACAGTGGTTCTGATGCATTGCACTGGTATCACATATACATACACAGCTTCATCACAAAAATAATAGGGAATTCATGCACAAGACTCCCGGATTTGTTTCCCAGACAGGTCCCAAAACAAGTCAAAGCCAACCATAGACTCAAACCTATCTCCCATGTTACCCTGTCAGCTTACACCACTACCACTCAAGCCACCATCAGTATTGTGTGTTAACAGCACATGAAAACCCTATCCTACGTACTGAAAAAAAAAAAGGAAGAAAAGTTTAAATACTCCTTCATAAATCCACACAAATTTCAGACCCCGCACATGATCAGTCATTAATGGGAACATGACAAGGGGGTGGTTTTGTTTTGTTTGTTGCTATGTGAAACACTGACCCAGAATAAGCTTACAGTCGTACTCTAGTTGTATTATTTCAGTTATTTTTACTTGCTTTTATTGAGAGGTAATGGGCATCAGCCTGCTTCCAGTGAAGTCACTAGAACTGATTTAAGTGGGAACAGGATGGGGCTCTCTTCCAGAGCTGTGAAAATTTCTGACTATGGGTCTGAATTAATTATGAGACAGTGCACATTGTCTTTTGGCAGGGTGCCTGTTCTGCAGCCCCTACTTTAAATGAACAAGCTGTGTTCATAAAACTGGAAAGGGGAATCACGGATAGTGTTTTTTTAGTCTCAGACCACTCTCAAAGCAGAACTCTTTCAATGCTGTTTTTTAGGGCCTCATGTAAGTTTAATCCTCCAGTGTGGGGACAGTCTAACCAGGTTCTGCTTACTGACTTTTGAGTCATAGAACAACAATGGCTTCTCTAATTCCTCTTCCCACTCACCAAATTAAAATATGGCTGATTTTTGTGCTGTTGCAAGCACTTCTTTCTTTGGCTGGAAGCATGGAAATGAAGTAGTTTTTGCCTGGTTCATGTCTCACTCCGTTTTTACTCAGCCTGTAAGACCTGAACCAGCTATGGTTTAGGGTAAACTCTCAACCAAATGGAATATCATTTGATTTTCAAAGGCCATGTTAACTGCAAATCAAATATGGCATTGAAATCACTGGAGGAGAGGCAGAGAGCTGATGCACTTAACTTTTGCATGTCATTTTTAAAGCATCCCTTTCCCATCATACAAATCCACTGATGTGCTGCTTGGTTTGTATTTTAATTCTTTCTCTGCCTCTGTGCACTGTTTCCAGCTGTTTCCAGCTGTTTCAAGTTCCGACTGAGTTTTGCAAAGGAGGGGCTTCTTTGTTCTCCTGTGCACTCCCTGGGGGATACACCTTGCCTTTGGAGATGCTCTTCTCCTGAAGAATAAAGACAAATAAAAACTTGAGAACAGAAAATACAAAGAGCACTTAGGGCTCAAATAGAATTCTGTTACAGACCTGAACCAAAGTCCACCAAAGTCAGAGGATGTCTTTCCTGTTGATTTCAGATGGATTTTGGTCAGGTCTGCATCCTGCTGCTGCAAAGTGCACAAACACACTCTCACCTGTCTGCAGGCACAGAATGGCTCCTGTTCCCAGAAATGTGTAGCCTGGCCATAAGCATTTCCTCCTAGATGAAAATTGGGAAGCAAAATGAAGCAGTGTTTGGTGGTTGGCTTGGGGACAGAAGGTATTACAAGTCCATTTGCTCATCTCTGAGTTCCAAGACTGGGAGAAGCTATGTCTGGTACNCCTCTTCCCACTCACCAAATTAAAATATGGCTGATTTTTGTGCTGTTGCAAGCACTTCTTTCTTTGGCTGGAAGCATGGAAATGAAGTAGTTTTTGCCTGGTTCATGTCTCACTCCGTTTTTACTCAGCCTGTAAGACCTGAACCAGCTATGGTTTAGGGTAAACTCTCAACCAAATGGAATATCATTTGATTTTCAAAGGCCATGTTAACTGCAAATCAAATATGGCATTGAAATCACTGGAGGAGAGGCAGAGAGCTGATGCACTTAACTTTTGCATGTCATTTTTAAAGCATCCCTTTCCCATCATACAAATCCACTGATGTGCTGCTTGGTTTGTATTTTAATTCTTTCTCTGCCTCTGTGCACTGTTTCCAGCTGTTTCCAGCTGTTTCAAGTTCCGACTGAGTTTTGCAAAGGAGGGGCTTCTTTGTTCTCCTGTGCACTCCCTGGGGGATACACCTTGCCTTTGGAGATGCTCTTCTCCTGAAGAATAAAGACAAATAAAAACTTGAGAACAGAAAATACAAAGAGCACTTAGGGCTCAAATAGAATTCTGTTACAGACCTGAACCAAAGTCCACCAAAGTCAGAGGATGTCTTTCCTGTTGATTTCAGATGGATTTTGGTCAGGTCTGCATCCTGCTGCTGCAAAGTGCACAAACACACTCTCACCTGTCTGCAGGCACAGAATGGCTCCTGTTCCCAGAAATGTGTAGCCTGGCCATAAGCATTTCCTCCTAGATGAAAATTGGGAAGCAAAATGAAGCAGTGTTTGGTGGTTGGCTTGGGGGCAGAAGGTATTACAAGTCCATTTGCTCATCTCTGAATTCCAAGACTGGGAGAAGCTATGTCTGGTAGTTGCCAGCACTTTTGTGTGTTGCTGTAACTAAAGAAAACATTTGTATTTTAAAAATGCAACTTTACAGGCTGTTTACCCACAAAACCAGCACAAGAGATATAAAAAGCAGCTGTTCTGTATGCACAGTTTCCACCTTTCCCCAGAAGCTTTTCAGGGTGGGTCCCGTGTTACGGATCCATAACGCACAAGCGGTTCCTGCAGCTAATCCCTGTTTGCATCGCGCTGCTGGGACTGTGTGTGATTCAGACCAGTACTGGGATTAGGCTGTGTCTGCCTGAGCTGTTCCTGTGTTACAGGCTCCGAGTAACCAGCTGGATGTTAATGAATCTGTCTGCAGGGTTGTCTAAATCAGAAGCAGCCTCTGACCTTAGAAGCATGTCAGTAGAAGACCTTGTTCCGACATTTTCTTTGTAATATATTGCAGTAACAAGCAGAAGAAATGAAATTATATTGAAAACTGTCTTGTTAACAGTTTCATTTCAACCACAAAAGGAGGGCTGACCTCACTTAGTACTGAGGCAGAAGTTTCTAGATTTAAATCCTGCACCCAGCAAATGCCTGTTTTTCCACCTCTACACTGGGCGTAACAAATTTACGGACTCTAAGAGGGTACTCCAAGGTATGAAAAGTATAGGGCACTTTGAAACAGATTCTGAGTAATGGAAATGAACAGAATCACCCAAAAGCCATCCCTCACCCTGGCTGCTGTGCTGGTCTGCTTCTGGCTGTAAGCCATGCGTTAATTTATTTTAAGTGCTGTGTACCAGAACATGGGTTGCAGGACACACCTGGCACTATCTTCTTCCTTCAGTGGGTGCAAGGGAACTTTTCTAACATAATGTGAATGTAGTTTTTTGTGATTTCTATGTACCACAGTTTGAAGTGGTACTATTTCTTTTCTTTTTAGGACTGATATTTTGATGCTACAATAACATGAAAAGTGTGTGTGTAGTTTTAAAATGAATGGAGAACAACGGCTTTAAGGCACTCTGGCAGAAGTAGTGGCCAGATAGTAGATTCTTGTTCAATATCTGCCCCTTTCTTACAAAATGTTTTTCCTGTGACTTGCAGACACACCAAGACCTTCTTCAGTACATGAAGTGTTTCTTCAGGGGGTCTGTCAGTGCATCATGGTCCAGGCCAGGTTAAGAGAGGGCTGGGAGCAGTGTGGTCAGGTGCGAGGTTGGACCTGTCTCTCAGGGAGTTGGTGGGGCAGTTCCCCTTGAAATCAGGATTTACCTGGTTAGATGCTCACCCACCCCACAGTGTTTCTGCCACGGTTCTGGGGGTACCCCCTGGAAAGCCTTTACAGAGGCTGGGGCTGTGTGAGGTGTTTGAGGCTGTGTAAGGCAGCAGTGCCAGTGTGAGGGAGCAGTTTGGGCTGGAAGAGGCAGTGGCCCTTCAGGCTCTGCCATCTGGCACTGCTGATCCTGGCACATCTGCAGACAAGGATGGGGCTCAGTGGGGATTTCCCAGCCAACTCTGGGAGGGTGGAAAGGCCAAGACGTGCTGTAGTGCTAAGAAGTCGATGTGCTTTTAGTAGAACCTAAACTTCACTGCTTGGTGGGTGTTGTTGCTGAAGAAAACATTTTCTTGCTGGTTTGTCTCATCCCAGTTAGCTCTGTTGAAGGAGTTTGCCTCATCCAAAGTTTTCCAGACAGCCAGGTGCCACCTTGTACCCTATCCAGGTCACAAAATGAGGGTTGACTGGTAAAGTTGCCAGCCCAGGCTGTCTACAGGGTTCAAAGTCATACACAAACAAAGAAAAAGTCAGCAAAGAATCAGTGTGAATTTCTGGCTTGTCTGAATTTCTCCCTTTGTGCCCAAAATTTTGGAATAAATGAGGAGCATTTCAAGTGATGCTTTTGCACCCCATAGTCCCTTACTTGCTTACAAAACTGGGATGACAATGAAAGCAGCGTAAGAAAGATCCCAGTAAGGTTTTGAATTCTCTCTCTCTGGGTTGTCCTGTTAGAGCAAAAAAGAGCAGTGCAGGTGCTGAGAGAACAAGGCAGAAGGACTCCCAGGGACAGTACAGACTTTTGGGAAGTTTTTGGTCTGGGCCAATCAAGGCACTTCTCAGGGACCAGAAGGTGATGATAACATTGCAGCACAGGGCCTGACCAAGGTTCATATCCCGGGGTTAAAAGCATCTCCAGTGTCTTACTGGTGTTTAGAGTTACCCAGCCCCCCTCCTACCCCATAGACTTTTCCAATCATCACAAAAAAGGGGTAGGACTACAGGAATTCAGCCCCCAAACTATGCTTAAAGCTGCATTCCCAGAGCTATAGCTTGGCGTGCAACTGACTCTGTCTGCTGGATCCGAATCACAGGGCTGGCTGCGTTCTCTTTTCGTTCTTGTTTTCACTTTCACCAATATTAGCAGATCGTGTTCCAGAGGCAGAAGTGAGCACAGGATTGGCTGCCTGATCAGGAGTGTAGCCAAGCCTTTGTGGCTCAGGTCAGTGAGCAGCAGCTCAGGTGAACCAGGGCACACAACCCCAGCTACCCGTGGCTGTTTGTTTTACCCCATCCACAAGAATTCTGCCAAGGTGAATGCAGACCTGATAAGCACGTGGGTGTTAAAGCCTGTGTTGTCCCAGCTGCAGGGAGTTTTCTCTGAAACTCTGAGCCATGCAAGCTGAAAAAAAACAAGATTTGCAAATGAGTCTGTCTCCTCAGAGCCCCACAGTTCCCCCTCCCTGTTCAATTCCCCCAGGTGTCAGTTCTGGAGACTGGATTGAGAGAGTTGTACTATAATGAATAATTTTATATTCAAAGGGTTTACTGAGCATGATTTGTTTTGTACATATTGGAATATGATTTAACTTATTTTTATTGCCCCTTTTAATCTTTTTTTCCATAAGGAGAAGACAAAAATCCCCATCCTCTCTCAATGTGAAGTTCCTATGTGTTTATGTGTAGTCTGCCAGTCAAACACGCAACAGGCACAGGATTTCTCACCATCCCTCCAGCCATCTGATTTTGTTTTTCATTGTCATTTCTATTCATCTGAGACTTTGCTTATATTGTCTCTTCTTTCCTCTCTGCCACACAGCCTGCACAGAGCAGGGAAAGGGCGATGCAGGCAGGATTTTCTTGTTCTTCCTCTCCCCTTTCTTGTGTGCTTTACTTACCGAGGAACTCAGTTCCTCTAGGAGTTGTGTGACTGAGGGTAAAAAAATACAACAGTCCCCCCACCTGCCTTCCATTCTCCATACTGTAGATCAAACAGATTCAGCTTCTCTGAAAGTGATTGTGGCTGGACTCATTCCATTGGGCTGAATGTGTATGGTTTGCACTTTCCCCCCCACTTCAGGAACTTAAAAACAACAAAAAATGAAAGGCAACTGTTTAACTTGAGCCGAGTAACACTTAAAGCTTTATATATTTATTTATAGCATCTTACAAAAAGTGTTAAAAGGTTTTTTCTTCCACAAGGAAAATAAAATTTTAAAAAATCATCTAATTGTTTTTGTCTAGATCAAGGATGAATGTTAGCAGATGAAATAAACCCTAAAACTGAGCATCTGTTGTGCGTGTTGTCCTTGCTTTGGCCTTTGGATGCTGTTTCAGTGCAATATGTCTTGCCTCTTTATTACAGAGAGATAAAACTGCCAGTGCAGTTGATGGAGAATATTTGTTTTCTGCTACAAAAACAGACTCCTGGACAAGAAATATTCAAGCAGAAAGTGCAGTCTGTTCGTTCCTATTGTTACATTTGAGCCAACAGTGCAAAAAGCCCTTAAACCTCATAGAACCGATCATCTTTTAAAAGTTACCTTTGGTACTGTACAGTCTCCTTAGATTTCTTTTTCAGAGTCGCTGCAATGAACACATTTGCAGGCAGTGGAGGTTGTTACACCAAACACTACAGAACAATTAACAAATGGTTTGTTTGTTTCACGCTCAGAAGTACCTTGTTGTGCAAAAACGTTCTGCAGTTACTGAACTGAGCTGGGTGCCTGTTTGGCACAGTGAAAGCAAGCTCTGGGGGTGAGAGAATGGTGATACAAGTGTTCCACAGCATCCCGAGTGGGAACAGGAGATGTTTATGTGGGTGTAGCGAGTAACAGGGCTGTGATTTCTCCAGGGCATCACTGCAGCTCACACTGGGAGGGAGGGAGGGCAGGAGGGGCAGTGCAGGGGCTGCTGGAGGACTCAGGTGAGTGACTGTGTGAGGGGAACACCTGTGGTCCCAAAGGAACACCTGGGATCCCAAAGGAACACCTGGGATCCCAAAGGAACACCTGTGGTGCCAAAGGAACACCTGGGATCCCAAAGGAACATCTGCGGTCCCAAAGGAACACCTGCGGTCCCAAAGGAACACCTGGGATCCCAAAGGAACACCTGTGGTGCCAAAGGAACACCTGGGATCCCAAAGGAACACCTGTGGTGCCAAAGGAACACCTGGGATCCCAAAGGAACACCTGGGATCCCAAAGGAACACCTGTGAGGGGAGGGGAGGGGACTGATGGAGACCTCGGGTCAGCTGTGCTGGTACCTCTGCCCATGGGGCCTCATGTCCTGCTCCCCTGCAGGAGGAACTGCCCAGTGTGGTGGCCAAGGTGCAGGCACAGCTTGTCCTGCAGTGTGGGAGCCCTGCTGTTGCTGTTTGAAAGCGCTCTTTGTCTCCTCCTCGACCTTCCCAAAAGCCAGGAGGATGCTCTGGCACGAGAAGTCATCTGCACGTGGTCTTCCTACCCTGCCTTTAAAATGGTTCTTCCTCTCCGTGCCAGGAGGCTCCAGGAAAGGAGAGGGGGGAGGAAGAGGGAGGATAGCTGGCTAGCAGGTGGAAGGAAAGCTTCTGCTATTGCACAAGGGGAAAGGAGCAGGAAGAGGGTTAAAAGAAGCAGTGAAATTACTGAGGGAATAACCTCCGGAGTTTTGGGGTTTTTTCTCGGTTACACTGATGACTACTCAGTTTCTTTATTCCTGAGTCCAAAATGTTCCTGTTTCTATTCTGTCTGGTGGTTTTACACTATCCAGCAGTGCCTCAGGGGGATGTGCAGCCTCAGGTTAGTTGGAACGTGCCCTCCTTTGCATCCTGCTGTTACCCTAACAATAAACAGCCCCTGGCTGTGCTGCTGCCCCAGGTGACAGCCTGCTCTTCCTGAATGGAAAAGCTGATCCTGACCCTGCTGTACCAGAGGAGGTGGTGCTGAGGTCTTGTCAGAGGTTGTGTTTTGTTTCTCTGGCTCACAAACTCACACAGAGCTACTTTAACTCTTTAATAACCTCTTTCTTGCCACTATCTAGAGGGCAAGGAAAAGCAAAGCAAATCTGCTTTAATACTGTAATGCCAGAGCTTTTCCACATTGATCTTTGGGTCGTAGGGGTTCCCTTTTTGCCTTGCTGAGGATCCATGTGTGGGTCCACATAATGCTGAACTTCTTCATTGTCACAGAGCAGAAAGAGGGATGCAGGTCCTTGCATAGTTAAATGTGTATCTAGTGGTGACTGTGTGTTTCTATGGGTTTTGTAAAAGCAGACAGATTTTAGGAGAGTCCCAGGCCTTGCAGTTTGTAACACTTTATGATGCAGTACTTCAGTGGCACTTAGAGTAGGGATGTGAATAAATTTATACACAGATAAAATAAAATGAGGGGCTTTCTGCAGCTGGAAATGTTCATGGCTGATTTGGGCCCATCAGATCCCCTCTTTGCTGCAGGGGCAAACCAAAGCACATTCATACATAAAAGAATCTATTGTGGGCTTAACAGTAAAGCACTTTGAGTTCTACTATAGCAGTTATTTCATAAACTTCAGATAAAGGGAGTGTAGTCAATGAAATATTCATTAATTGAACAGTATTTAATAGATCATTGCTATGTATCTCTTAAAGCAATCAGAGGTTCAAGTGGGGAAAGCTGCTCTAGCAAAGCCCTGTCTGCTTTAATTGATCTGGGAAATAAGTGGCTTGGAAAAGAAACCACACATGTTCATACTTTGCAAACATCTATAAGGCTAGGATGAGTAAGTCTCTATTTATTAGTGAGACCCCACTGTAGCACAAGCAGGAGCTTTTGTGTGTGATACTGTTTGTTAGGGCTTAGAAATTCTTCGTCCAACACGAATTTACTCATCTCGCTCTCTCTGGTGATGCTGTTCTCACAAGCTTTTTTACTCCTGAGTGCTTTCCTGTCCCTGCCTTACTCTGGCCCACTGATATTCCTGCTTCACAGGTTTGTCCCCAGAGATGAGGGCATGCTGTATCTCAGTCAGGGTTCCTGTGACCTTTGCACAAGGAGCTGCAGAACTGAGATGCTTTTTAATCAACATCCAGCCAACAACACGAGGGAAAAGCTGAATACCTCTCCTCTAGGAGCTGGGAATGGATGAGGGATAGCAGTGCTTTGCAAATGTTTAATGAACTAGATGTCATTTATATATTTATTTTGTTCTTCCCCACTAATATATTCTATCAGCTTATGGTCATGGAATCCAGATGTTTGTGCAATGAATGAGTAACAGTGATAAATGATAAGCATTTAATTCAAGTGGCTTTAATATATCCTAGTTATTACTGGATTCCATTTAGAAGTTCCTTACTGACTTAAACCAAATGTTATACTCAGTTGGGCTGTAAATGGTAAAGAAATTCCTTGTGGCCTAATCTAGTTAATTCAGGCTGGATACCTGATCCCCAGTTGAGTATGTGGTAATCAGTCATCAGTTTTCTGGCATAGGCAGTGACAGCACCTATAAATCATACAGCCTTTGTGAGATGGTAAATAACTTTCCTGTAGAGCCCTTTCTGTGGGATTGGATTATTAGTGCCAGACATTGTTTTCTGAGCAAGATCTCACAGCCAAATTGGTGAATGCTCAGACGTTTTGCATACTACAGCAGCCCCCATCAGTACTGGTTTCTACTGATCATACGTTCTTTTCTTTCCTTAATATCAAATATTTAGATGCTAAGTGAGAATTTATAAACTGAACCCAATTAGCCACAACCCCATGTAGGCTTTTAAATTTTACTAGGTCAGTGAATGATCATACCTTTTGTGTTACTGGAAATGCTAAAGCCATGCTGCTACTGGAGTTAATTAATGGAGGCTTTGCTCCCTGGCTGGAGAACCTGGGTCTCGGAAAACTGTGCCCCTGGAGAGGTGTGCAACCTTCTGGGCTCAGGGAGCTGCTGCTTGTCAGGTTTTTGCTCAAGATCAAGTGCCAAGTCATGCAAAGAATTAAGGGCATGTGGTGTTCTGTTTGGAGGGTAGTCTGGCGTTCTGAAGCAGCTAAAATGACCAACATCCAGCTGGTTTGGAGGTGAAAATGGAGACGGGTCCTGTTGGAGGAGAAATCTTCTGATAGGAGCAGCCTAGCTGATGTTATCAAGGGATCCTTCATCACAACTGTTCCACACAGCTTTTCATGTGTTGGTTCTGAATGCTGTTGTTTTCTCTCCACTGGGAAAGCTTTGCCAAAGCAAAGTGTGAAATAGGGGGCCAGAGTGCTGGCTGGACACCTGGCCCTCATGGGCATGGCCTTGCCTCTCGTTCCATGTGCCCTTAGAGAAAGACATCCATAACCTTTTGGAAACAGTGTTTAATCTGAGTGCACATGCAGGCTGTCTGGTTTTTCTTTGCAGTATCTCAGTAATTTGGAGGTCATTGTTACTGTCTGTGTGCCTGTCCTGGTGAGTGCTGTGTGCTGTGCCACAGGCACTGAAAGGCACGAGCATGGCCACATTCCTCCAGTGAGGAACAAGCCCAGGACGGGCTCTGCCAAGGCAGCACACTGAGACAGGGACATGCTCTGGCCAAGCTGAGCTTTGTGCTGTGCCTTGTCTGTGGTACAGCAGTGTCCCCCAGCAGGGGTGGCTGCTGGCCTGCCAGCCAAGCTCTGCAGATGGGCACGTGTTGTCTGGATTTTTAGATGTACATTTAAGGACTTTCACAAGAAAATCGAACCATGCATCCATCAGGACAGTGTTGGGAGGAACAGTTACAGCAATAAATAAAGATTTCTGCTTGTGTGCCAACCCAACAGGCTTTACTGTCTCCTCATCAAGGGATCTGCCATTTGTTAGCATTTCTCTGACTGGGCCTTTCTGCTCTTGGCCTGTTCTTGCTTTTGTGTATATTTCACTCATCTTGACAAGAGAAAAGAACTCTATTAAGTAGAGGAACTTACAATTCACAGTGCCTGTAACATCTGTGGCAGGACTAGAATTACAAACCACATCAGCATATTTCTTTTTTTGTTTGTTTGTTTTCTCTCTGTTTGGGAATTTCATTAGCTGTCTTACATTTTTGGTTGTGGGTTATTTTTCTCCCGGTCTCCCGTGGCTTCTTTGTGAATACCATTTGTTTTGTTGTCCTTCCTCATTCTTTGTAAAGGTGTCCTGCAGGTCTGGGTTGGCCAAAACCCACAGGAGCTGGCAATGAAAGGATGTGAGGCAGCTGTCTTCTTGGATGGGAAGGTGGTGGGTGGAAAGTGGTGTGTTCCTTACAGCAGCCCTTGCCCCTATTGTTCATTTCTTACTCCAGAACTGCCTTTTGTGCATTAAAAGCTCTTAGGTGTATTTCTCATCTTCCAAAATCTGTTTCTGAGTTGTCTGTGGTGTTTTCCCCTCAAGCCTTATTCTCCTACTGATGTTCTATTTCTTTTTTACTAGCACAGATGCCCTGTGGGAATAACTTTGCCTGTAAGGTGTCTGATGCTTTCTGCCCTTCCATATATTCACTTACATACCACTCTCAGTAATGAAGGCCCCAGGTTTCTGTGACTGAAATGATGCTGAAATGTCTGGAAAACTGGAAGGTGAGTGTTGGAGAGGATGAGCATAAGGGGATAAAGACAGATGAGCTGGTAGTCACCAAACTGTGTCACGCTTTTTAAGGGCAGGATGGAACCCAAAACTCTCGTGGCCTTCTGTGCTGGCAGCAAAAGACCATCACTGAAACCCAGTGTGGTGTGCTGGGGCTGTTAGGGTGGGAGCTTTAGTAGCTGTAGAGAGAATGTTGACCTTCCTTTCCTTCGTGCCCTTAAAGAGGAAGGTCGTAGATTCTTCCGCACTCCAAACCACATCTAAAAAATTTCTACCACTTTCTGGTGAGCAAGGCTGGGGTAAGAATGGGCTCTTCCTTAGGTCCCCATTAATTTCCTTCACTTTACACAAGGAGAGGGGTGCCAGAAAGGCAGCACATTATCCAGTCATTCTCATAAAGAGCCATTTCTCACACATTAATCCTGGATTACGTGAAAGTCACACAATGCAAGTTTTGGTGTGGAAGAGCAGAAGCCAAGGGGTGTCCATAGCTGCTGTGTTCTAGGCACTCTGCAGTGCTCCCTATAAACAGGTAGCAGAGAAGTATCCGGCTGCACGTGACTGGAAACACGCCAAAGCAGGCTGATGCACGGGCTGCTGGCTGAGATGATGCTCCAGGATAAAATAAATGGAAAGGTCACCTTGATTAACTGCCCATCTCTCCTCTCCCTTGCTCTATCTCAATCTCTCTGCACCTTGATAACCACAGGCATGTCTGACTCATGGGCCATGTCAGGCAGCTTCCATTTAAACATTGAGCATGAGCCAAATCGTTCTTCCTATTGCATTTGAGGTCCTTCATCTTGTTAAGTGGTGGTGTGTAGTAAAAAAGAACTGCATGGAAATGTGCTTAAAACACTGACCTAGGAGGTCACTGAGCTTTTTTCATTTGTTTTGGAACTCTGTTGTTTCCCCTCGCTACAGAGCTTCGCTCTTAAACAAAAAACAACAAAAGACCTGCCTTGTCTGGGGTTTTGATAGGTAATAAATGCTGCTGGTTTTCATTCGTGGTGTTATTTTGAAGCGTTGTAGCATTTGTATCCTAGTTCATCAGGTGTGCCCTCGTTGTGTCATAAAAACACAGAACACAGCGAGCCCCTGCCTCAGGGCCCTGTAACTCAGGTCCTGAGAAAGGAGAATTGGTTTTGCCTCGCCCCTGGGCTCTGGCATCATCCTTGGTTTTGATGGTAAGGTGAGACAGGAGCTTCTTGCTGTCAACACTGTAAGGACCTGCAGTCTTGTCTCATTCAGACCAAATAAAAGCTGCCTCTTATCAGATTTACATTTAGTCCCCCCAAAAAGTGAATGTTACTAACTTCAAAAGATTTTCCTGAAAGTGTTTTTGAAACTGGCCTATTTGGGAACATGAAACTACAGAATTCCTCCTTAACATTACTGTCAGCCTATTTAAAGGCCCAGTTACCCTATCGTGCTTTCTTATCTACAGAGCAGGCAATGAGCCATAATTTTGAGGGGCAATGATTTGATGACACTGATAGGGCTCTCAAACTCCATTAGGGTGCATGAATCACAAGTTAATTAGTCGTTTTTCCTAATATAGTGAAGTTCTATCTTTAATCCTACAATTTCTGTCTCTTGTCAGATTTATTATTATCTCCAGATCGACTGTTCTGTCTCTTCCCTCAAAACTTTCTCCTGTTATGAGCTGAAGTTTTTATAGGTGTACAAAATACTGGTTTCTTTTCTTTGAGTTAAAACTTTCGAAGGTTATACTTTATTTCACACAAGTAAAGATTTGAAACTACAGCTTCAAGAGTTTCAGTTACTACAGAGTTTCATAGGCAATTAGACCCAGAAAATTATGAGGTCTGATTGGCACTCAGGATGGAGGATATTAGAACCTGACTGAATCCCAGTTACTGACACTGAAGATAATTTTGAGCACCACAAATTGCTGCTCTCAGAGTGGAGGTGCCAAACAAGGGCTGCAGTGCAGGAGCTGAGGAGGTTCAGGATCACACATTCCACTGACCCCTCCTTCCAGGGGAGGAGCAGGGGGCTTATCACAGAGGGAAGGGAATCTGGGTTTTTAGTGGAGAGCTCCAGTGCCCCGACCTTCCTGGAGATGTCCTGCCTGCTGTTGTGCACTGCTGCTTTGCTGGGAGGGATGGAGGGTCCCTTCTCCAGCCACTGAGCTGCCTCGACAATGTAATTGGGAGCTCCCACTTGGAAAAACTCCTCCATGCTGAGAGCACTGCACAGGGGACAGGGCTCTGGGACTGTGCTGTCAGCTCACAGCAGAATCTGGGGGAGGATGGCCGGGATTTTCCTGGGATGTTGTTGGGAGAGCTGAGCTGAAGTGTTGAGGTCATATCCAATTTTAGATGCACTGCTTGGATAGATCCAAGGGTTCTGTCTGTGGGGTGTCCACTGCTTGCTCTGGTAGGGTTGGAGGGGGATTTTCATTTTATAGATGGAGTCTTTGTTAAAAGGTGGGGTATCTGAGGGAGCTGGAAATCAACTTGGTGTAGCAGCTGCTCTCGACAGAGAATTCTTCCTTCCGAGTCTGCAAAGGCTCTGTCTCCCTGTCCTGTGTGCAGTTCAAAAACACTGACCCACCACAACAACCAAAACATTCCCTTGCTTTGCTTCTCCAGACCCCTTAACAGTGCTAGAGCAAGCTGGGTTTGAGCAATGAGCACAAGTATGGTGTAAAAAGTTAATGTTGCCTCTCACTTTACTGCTGGCAACAATTTGGCAGGAGGTTTTCCTCATCTGTGGGGGGAAGAGGGGGGTGTTGATGGTTTGGGCTTGGGGTTTTTTTTAGATCCTTGGGTTGCAGAGAATTTCCTATATCCTAAGGATGGAAAGCTTATAAGGCTGGTGAAGAATGGGGGTATTTAAATTTTTATTTTTACGTAATTTCAAAATCCTGAAATTGAAGGTAACAGATACAGCATAGTTAGACAATTACCCCAAATCCAGCTGGCTGTTTTATAAGCATTGGGGTGTGATTTTAGTAAGCTGAAAGAAAGAAACTTGTGAACCAAAGTTAAAATGTGCATCTGGGTTGCTTTTGTGCAAGGCAGGAGGAGACCTGAGTGACTTCAAGGAAGGTGCATGTTGTTAGCTGGGCAGAGGGTGGGATGTGACAGGGGACAGTTTGAGGGAAGCAAGTTTGAATACCATGAAGAACAGGAGGAAGAGCTGAGGAAAGAGAAGGAAGGAGAAGGTGGGAGCCTGAGGAAGCTCTGGGCAGCAGCTCTCCCTATGGATGTGGGTACAGGAGGGCAGGGTGGGTGTGGGAGAGCTGGAGAGGAGAGGCTTTGTAATCAAACTGAGGAGCTGGGACAGCCCCAGCAGCAAGAGTTTTAATTGTAAAACTGCAGAAAAATAGATTGCTTCCATGTTTTTGTGCAAGAACTCAAGCCCATGTGTAGGTATGGACTGGTTTCAGTAGCCATGTCCCTTTGGGGCTGCTGGTAGAAGGTGTGGGGAGCCAGGCCTGGGTTGCTTTTGAACTGCAAGTGGAGAAGTGAGAGATTGGCCTTGAATCTGCTCTGTTACACACACATTGCAGCTATCATCGTGTCCAGCACAGTAACCAGGGTACTCAACAGCATGTTATCCTGCTGAAAGCTACCTGCTTGTTTTGAGGTTTTTATCACAGCAGAGCTTCTTGCAAATGAATCTTTCCCTGCTCCTTTCAAAGCCCGTGTTTCACTGCCTTTCAGTCAAAATTATCTGCTCCTCTTAATTACCCCCTGCTCTACTGTTTGAGACGTGGCACAGCACGCAGTGTTGAAGGAATCTCCAGTCCAGATTGACTCTCCTGGGAAAAGTTCGTACAGAAGTCAGGGAAATAAGTGAATTTTCTGAAAAGCAGAGTGAGCCTCTCTTGTGGGAGAGAAAGGGAGTCAGGATTAGACAGTTCCTGTTTGCAAAGGTGACAGCTGAGTAGGAACTACTCCTTCCATACACAGGGATAGCAAGTGCTCATGTGTTTTGTGGAATATGTAATTATGGCTCACTGCCTGCTCTGTAGATCAGGTAAGCCATAATGTGCAATGTGTTTGAGAGCAATTCCACCAGCTTCCTGTGAGGCTGCTCCTGCTGAAGGCTCACAAATGTAATTCAGGGTTTCTCCCTGGAAGGCCCGAGGAAGTATTAGTGCCTGCTGTTTGTTGCCAGGCTTGAAAACACAGAGGCTCGTGTTCAGTCCTCAAAGCATTTTGCTCAGCTGTAAGCATGCTGAAAAAGGAAAAGAGAGATGAGAAAGCACTCATGCTTCTCTGTTCAGAAGTGTGCTGGTGAGAAGGAAAGTGATCTGCTCTGGTTGGAACTCCAAGGAGGGATCTCCTTTGCAGGTCAGGGGATTTCCCACAGGAAAAGGAGGAGTTTGCAGACTGCTGCTCTGGTGCAGCCAGAGAGAGCGTCGTGGTAAACTGTGTGTTTGCTGAGGCCAGGGAGAGGTGATGCCCTTTGCTGCAGGACTTCAAAATTTATTTATTTTTTCTTCAGAAATCTTCAGGAAACATGCACATATTGTTGTGGAAGACCACAGCCAGCTTTTATCTTGGGCTCCTCTCAAAAAAAAGAAAAGAATCAGCCAGGAATGAGAATTGAAACAAAAACACTTTTGGGTTGTAATGAGCATTTCTTGGCTGTGAATTCTGAAGGGGCTTGGAACAGGTGTAAGGACCTTTCCCAGAGTGACATCTCATGGATAGAAATGCCGTGCTCCTGACAGGGCTGCCAGAGGGAATCACGCACAGTTAGCTGCTGGATGTGTGCATGCACGGCTGCCTCCCTGCCCTGCAGCCCAAGAGGCAGAAAAACAACTCTGCTCTGAGAAAAAGAGCAAGGAGGGAGAAGGAAAAGAGTGTTCAAAGGTAGCTGGAGTGAGTGACCTTGTCTGGAAGCCTGTCTGCCCATCCGTGAGCTGACTGTGATGCTGCTCCTGAAGCACTCGGGTGCACAGAGCCACGGGAACCTGGCCAGGGAGGGAAGGGAGAGCAGGTCAGAACTGAGGATGAGAGCCCAAATCCAAATATCTATATATTGAGGCTGTCTGTGTGGTCTGTCAGTGGGGTCTGATGCTTATGTATAGAGCAGAGCACCCAGCATAAAGTGCTTGGATTTCGTGGTCTGCATAGGCAGACACAGCTCAGCTTTGAGTCAGTTCCACAAAGGGGCCTTGGACCCTGTGCCCAGTGCAGTGCAGGACTAGGGGGTGTTCTCTACAGCTCTGCTGGAAGAGTTGCTGTCTCTGCACACACTCTGAGCATTGTCAGGTCTCACAGACTGGGTTTTAGGAGGCCCTTCTCGCCCATTTGTGTAATTCTGAGCTCTGCTCTCCTATCTAGTCTGAGACAAGTGTTTATGTTCCCTAGAATTCAGGGTCCTGATCCAAAAGCTGTTTGAATTTTCAGGAATGATTTCATTCTGTGCAAAACCTGCCTCTCCACATCTCTGGATGGAACAGGACAGTTCACAAACGTTCCTCACTAGGCTGGCAAGAGCAGCTGTTTGAGCACCACTCAAGCCTGGAGATCTCCAGGACATTCCATATTCCAGGCTATGTTTGAAAACTCAGCTCTTACATTCACTTTTTCTGCCACTGGAGCCAAGCCCCATATTGAGATTATAGCACTTGCAAGAAATTTGCCCATCTTTGATGGGTGGGAAGAGGCTGGAATCAGCAAATCCTCTCTCTTAGCTGGAGTCTGGGGTTTTCTCTGGTGCCCAAAATGCCCTGACTTCCCCGAGATGCTGATGCCCAGAGGAGCCTGCCCAGACGTGTGGCTTTGGGCTTCCTGCACCATATTAAGAGGTAATAGAGGGCCAGTGTTACAGAGAAAAGCTAGAACTGCAGCCAGCTTTCAGGGAATTTACTGGGCATCCCTTTTGCTGGATGTTCTCTACTGGTTTTGGATATGAATGCAAGCAAAGCCACTGCTCAGCTACTGCCTTTGGTGTGGAAACAGTCTAGAGCAGCAGGAGTCAGTTTTGATTTTTGAAGGCTAATAACTCTGATTTTTCCAGATCGTTGTGTGCCACCACATGGCATGATTTAACTGCACAAGGAACGGGCTTGTGCTGAGTAACTTTGTGATTTTGGAGTCTGTGGAATTCTCCCACCTGTCTGGGGTGTCAGAATAACCAGGGTGGGGTGTTCTGCTGTCCCTGCAGCTGCTGCTGGGGCACTGCTGAGGGGCTTTGCCATGACTGAGCTGCAGCACAGCTCCTTGCAGGACTGGACTTCTTATAATTTACACCTTCATGGGTGAGGTTGTCACTTTAAATGTGACCAGTTTAGATTGAAAAACATAAAGACAAGATCACTGCTGAGACTTTTAGGGATCCCAGAGGTGCAATGATTTTACAGAAGACCGTGGCTAACCCAGCTGTGCTCAGATCAGGCTGCACCTCCTCGTGCTGTTTGCCAAGGGAGGGGTTGCAGGAGCTGCTACCCCCACAGCTTAGGGAGGTTTGCATGGAGCTCCCTAACCTTCCTCTGCCTCTGCAGAGGGATTCAAACCCCCAAGCCAGACAGGCTTTGCCTGAAGTGTTTTATGTGAGCATCTTTCTGTTGGTTGGACTGAAGGAAAAGCCAACACAGGGTGGGAAGGTTTCAGGTAGATGAGGGAGGGGTCCCTGTGCCTGCAGGGTGAGGTCCAGGCTGTCAGAGGGAACCTGGGCTTTCCATTTGCTGTGTCACAGCTGAGCACATGCTCCATTTATTGCACACAGACCGTGTCTGTGGGCTGGGTTAGGAACATACATGCACAGGCTTCACACATGATGTTGTATATCCAAATCTTGGCAGGCAGTGATGAGTGAAAGTGAAAATTTGTGGTCACTGGTCAATGTGAGAGTTGAGCTCTGATGAAATCTCTTCCTGTGCATGGCCTCTACACTAGACAGGCCTCCAATAATACCTGCTGACAGGGGGCTTGATGGTATCTTCACTAGGGAAAAAGAAACTGATTTAGGACAAAAGTGATTTTTCCACTTGTTACCTGATGAGCTGTGAAGTTCTGCTTCAGCCAAGAGGTGTGAAATTATTACCTTGAAACTGCTGATTAGACTGAGCTCTGGTTTTTGCTACAGGCTCTGTGATAACAGAGAAAATGGACACCTGTTCTGGATCTGCTCTCAGCTGATGCCTGGTGATACAGCACTCAGCTCCTTGCAGATAAGTAATGTTTATCTCAGTCAAAATGGTTTTTCTGTTGACCTTAAAGCAGGGTCAGGACCCTGGATTTCTGTTAAAGTTGCTTTGCTTTTAAATGTCCAGATAAATGTTGTTTCTGCACACTGATGCAGCTGTGTCATAATTGTTAAGTTGGAAATTTGTTGGCAGTCTCGTGCTTGCTGTTACCCTCCTCGTTAATTAACCCAGAGTTCAGTGACAGCCTGGGAGTCTTCCTGCATTTCCTACCAGAAATGATCCATGATCATACTCATCATACTTTGCTGTACTGTATTCAAATGTGTTTAAATAATAGGTGGGGACTGCTAAGTAAATGATTGGAATGTGACTATATTGCCTGACACCAGAGGAATACACATAAAGGGAGTTTTTCTAGACTGCTTATTTACAGCTTCAATGGAAGTATGAGTTGTTAATTCAGTGACTTGCATCAGGCATCAGAAAGTTCATTTGTATTCTCAGTAGCAGCTACAGGATTGCTTCATTTAATTCCTTGCTTTTACTTTAAAGGTTTGCTTCTACATTGCATCCAATTTCATGTAATTTTCAGCAGCTGTGAAAAATGAGCTTAGTCCCATCTCACCACCCCATCTCTGCCCTTCCACTAAAGATAGACTTTTTTGGGGTGTGTGTTTGTTTGTTTCTTTTTAAATTCAGGTGCTCCCACTGCTATTCCTTTTTTTGCACGTAGTGATGATGATGTGGCCTCAGAATCTGCATGTTTGGAAAGTTGGACTGGCAAAAACAACCCCACAAAAAAAAAAGCTCCAAACATTTACTCTCATCAGACCAGCTTGCTGAATCTATTTGCTTTCCAGGGGTGTAGCTAATGCAGTGGGTGAAAGAACCAGGGCTGGGATGAGCTCTCTGGGACTGTACTTGCAGTAGATGCAGGTCAGACTGTGCCTGTGTTACCCCACACTGCAGTTTACTCACAGTGAGATGCTCAGAAGGGATTGATTTATATTTTACTACTTTGCTAATAGCAGTAAAAAGCATTAGTATGGTGCTGGGTTGGTAGTTTTTTGGGTTTTTTTTTTTTGTTTTTAAATCTAAATTTCACCTTCTAAAGCTAGAATGCCTCTATTTTGTGTTCCTGTTGGATACTGAGCTTCTCTTTTGGTTCTGGACACAAGTATGGTCACTTCTTGCCTTTACATGAATGAATACAATACCTTTACATGGTATTTTCCACATTGGCTTTACCTTTGCCTATAGAAATGCTTTGGAGTCCTGAGCTGCTCAGGAGTTCACTCTGTGCTCTCGTGGGTCACTCACTGGCATAACTCTGGGCTGTGTTTTGGGCTGGTTCTTTTCCCCCAGGCTTCACACTGAAGCTGGCTGGTGCTGTGTGGAGTCAGGCTTTGAAGGAATGGCCCTTCTTGCATTCCAGGGAATCTCTTTTGCCCCATGAAACTCCATTTCAAGTGCAGGAGAAGGTGGGAGCTGGTGGATTTTATGGTTTGTGTGGGTGTGCATTTTTTGTGATGAACTCAAACAGCTGAAAATGTTCTTGCAAGTTGTGGGTCCAACGAGCTGTTTGAAGGACAGAGGAGGTGTTTTGTATGGAATTGTCTAGCCAGAGCTCTGGTGCCTCAGTTCATGCCTCCTGGCAGCTATCTGGGCTGAAACCAACAACTGAGTACTTCCATGTCTGCTTTTTCTCCAGAAATTACCTCAAAATACTGCTGTTTTATAGGTTTGAACTGGTCTATGTGTACAGGTCTTAGCCACCATTCAGAAAAAGCCCCAAGTATAATAAATTTCAGATGCTCACAGGGCCATAGTGACAAACAAAATTCAGTTGGTGTGACTGTGGATGTATTATTTATTGCTATGCATNATTGGTGAATTTATGCTGATATGCAAATGGACCAAACCTATAAAAGTGTGAAGAACTCGTGACTCCTCGTCCATCTTGGGGTCCATTTTGGCAGCAGCCTCTGGGCTCCCCAGGGTGTACCTTTGAAGGCCTTTCAAATAAATATCACCTTTATTCCCTTACTCCTGTCCAGTCTCTGTTTCCAGGTAGCCTCTTCAGGCACCATTGGAAAGACACTTTGAGTTGCAGATTCCTGCAGTGTTCCAGGCATATTCCAGGGAGGGAACACTCCTTGTCCCCTCCCTCAGGAAGCTGTAGGTCCAAACAGAGGGAGGTTTGGTCTGGGTTTGAGTTGGATGATCGTGCTGCAATTACATGAAAAGGTTGTGTCTCAGATTCATCTTCCTGTTGGGCTCAAATATGGAGAAAATAAGAAAACAAAAGGAAGTAAAACAAGTATTTAATTTAAGCCCTGATTTTCTGTGGCTGCTGTAGGGTAGTGGCTGGGGGGTTTTGTTGTCTGAAGCAATTAATTTCTTCTCCAAGTCTGTGCCATTGCTGGCAGCAGATGAATTTCTCAGATTGTCTCTGGCCCATGTGCCCTGGTCAGGGCTGTGGGTGATGCTCTGAGCAGCTGCTGACTTACAGGAGCAGCTTCTCCCCTGTTTCCTGCTACACAGACACAAAAGCTTTCCAGCCTTACCTAAATGAATGAATGAGCAAACAAGCTGGACAGCATTTGGGTGGTTGCAAAGGTTGGGTCCCTGTAGTAAGAGCTTTTTAATATCTCATTCCTTGATATCTTCATCCCTAAAATTCCTGGCCTTTGCTGAAGAGCTTTTAAAATCGACTTCCAGATGTTAAAATATTCAGTTTATGCTTGATGGGGCTGACTGTCTTCAGATCACATTTCTGCTTTTAGAATTCAGTTCTTGCTTTGATCAGCAACACAAAGTAATCAGGTACATTTATTATTCCACAGATATCAGCTGGCAAGAGATTTTTCATGCATCAGCTCTGGGGGAGGGAAAACAGGCAATGCAGGAGATGTGACAATGAGGAAGAGGATTGCATCTTGTTCCCCAGTGGGTTTGTCCAAAAGAAATAAACAGAAAGGCTTGGAAACTCAGGCAAAACTGTGGAAACTCGGTGCTTCAAAGTGTAGAGAGAGCATATTTTAGCTCTGCTGTGCCCCTCTGATGATAACAGGTACTTTTATGACTCAATCACTGTGTGCTCTCACTGGCTTTGACACAGAAAACAGAAAAAGGGGGACACATATTCACAACTTTCACTGTACATCCAGTGCTCAGCCTTTAAAGAAAATGAATTTATTGGTTAGATCAGTGAACAGAATAAAAGCCTTGGAAATCCACATTGGATTTTAAATCTTGTATTAGTTTTTAGGTGTTAATGTCATGCAGGCAGAAGTTTCTCTGAGTGGGATGTGAGACGAGATCTTCTCTTGGAAATAGGATTTTCCTGCAGGAAGGTCAGTCTTCTGCCCTTAAATGAGTCCTTTCTGCCATAACAGGAGGAGGTAGGAAGATGATTCTTAAACTATGCAGGTGTTTCTAAATTACCTCCTACAAGACTTTTTGCCCACTCTTGTCAAAGAGCTCGTGATAGTTGTGATTGGATACCAAGGCAGTGGCCCAAATAAACCTCAGCACAGTGCAGAGGTCTCTGGGTTGGCTCATGATTTGCACTAGAAGGTTGGTGGTAATTGAAGTAATAGTTTCACTTTATTTTATTATTAATAAAGAGTAAAAAAAAAACCCTCAGCCAATCAACAAAGCAGCCAAACAAAGGAAAACCCACCCACAACAGGTCCACAATTTGATCTTTTTGGCTGCTCCTTTTCTTGGAAGCCCTTAGACCTTTTCAGGGTAACTGTATTTGAACTTAATTGAGAAGCCTTATAAATTAATAGCAGCAGCTCCAGTAAGTGATCAGTACTACACAGAGCTGGTATTCACTGCTTGTGTCAATGTGAGTGCAGCAGCCAGGCATGTTTGGTTTCTTTCTTTTTAATGGGAGGCCACAATTTATCACATGGGAAAAAGCCTTTCCCACTTTAAAAATAGCTGGAAATTGCAGGAAGGGGTCGGCAGGCACTTGTGGATTTTCTCAGCGGTGCAAGTGCTCCACCTACAGCTCAGAACATCTCCTGAGATCGTTGTGCAGCACATTCGGAGTCCTTTTCTTTAGTAATCTTAATTAAAGTACCACGGAGTTAAAACTCCCTTAGCGAGCCCACCAGTGGGATTCTGAGCAGCAGCTTCCAACAGAAATTTGTGACACCTACTGTAAGGTCACCTTTTTGTTTTTAAGAACGTGGCTGGTTTATTCAGTGAGAAAGGGGTGGTGGCAGAGAGGAAAAAAAAAGCTGAAAAAGTTAAATTCAGATGTTGATGTGAGGGGAAAACAGTGTGATGTTGCTGAGTGTAAGCCGAGGTGGGCAACTGGGTGATGGTCTGCAACACTGTCACTGTGGGGAGGTCTGAGCAGCTTCCCAGCTGTAGGATGGGAGAGTGAAAACCCAACTCATTTAATGGGATTTGGATGCATTTGGGAATGAGATTCTGCAAAAGTGGCTGTGGTATCAAGGTGCTGCCCTTGCTGGCTCAGATGAGACCTTTCAAACCAGTACTCAGTGATGCTGGGACAAATAACTGCGAGATTGAGGAGGGCAAAAGCAGCCACTCATTTATTTTTGAGGCTTTTTTGAAAGACCCCAGAGGAATGGTGTGTGAAAACAGAGGAATGTGTTCTTACAGAGATCTGAACAGTTTTCCCATAAAATCCTACTAATTCAGAGTTAGAGCCACATTCCTGGGGCAGGAGCATCATTCAGTCAGCCTGGCTGCTAACAGGCCTTGGTGGCTGCCAGCACAGCAACAGATAAGGCACTTACTGCCCCAGGAGAGAAAAACACCGTCTTGAACACATCTTAAATACAGTTCAACTTAAGGACACGCAGCAGAACATTTGGGAAATTGTTTTAATAAAAAGCAGGANTGCAGCAGAACATTTGGGAAAACGTTCCTAACTCGTTAAGCTTTGTTAGGTGAAGATGGCAAAATTGTTTTAATAAAAAGCAGGATATGTAAGAGGTATCTGTGTGCTGTATGTAAAAATCTTTTAAAAATCACCTATACTGGGATGTCTTCATCAGTCTGGTGCAATAGATGCTGAGCAGCTGGTATTTTTAGATTTTTCTAAGATTTTTCTAAAAGATTTTTCCAAAGGGACAGCTCAGTAGCTGGTATTTAGAAAGTCAGAGAAGATGGCTGGAGGAGTCACTGACCCAGTGAGGTCAGTTTTTGATAAACTGTGGAAGATAAAGCACGGGTTCCAGAGAAGCTCAGCAAAGAGCTGCTTGTCCAAACATGAATTTGAAACCAGAGGGGAAGCTCCTGGGAGATCAGGAGTGCATTGAGAGCTGAAATTACTCTCGAGGGTTTTTTTATGGGACATAATTCTTGTCAAAGCAGTGCAACTTTGAGGAATTATAGGTTTGGGATAATAGCAACACTGAGTGTCCACATAAACCCTTCACAAAATCCTTGTTGCTCTGAAATAATGTTATTGTATTTTTGGGGCACATGTTAGAAGAATCAAATCCCAGTTAGCAAAGTTCTGGTAGTCATAGTTAGTGGGAATCCCTATCAGAAAGGTGCTTGAGAGTCTTTTCCTCTGCAGGGGTCTGTGCTGTTTGGTGCTGTCCTAGAGGTCTGGAAGCAATTGTGGTGAGAGCTGTGGAGCAGCAGTGAATCACAGGCAGCAGCACGAAACCCTGAGGCCTCCTTCTGCAGGGGAACCACAGAAGCATTTTGGTAAGGCAAGTTTGAAACTGCACATTTGGGAATAGGAAACACAAAGACTTGCAGGAAAAGGGGGGCTGTGTCCCTGAGTCAACAAGGAGTTTGGTGATTGTCGTGGACAAGCAGTTCATAAGGAATTCTCAGTGGGTTGGGTGGAAGGATTCCTGTGGAGCTTGATGGTATAAAAGGCAAATAATTAGAGGATGGGGGTGGATATAGAGAAATACACATGCACACAAACGTTTGCTTGATGCAGTGTTGATGAAATTGAATGTATCCAGTTCTGGTGCCAAGTTTTCATTTTATTTATTTAAAAACCCCAAAAAATTAAAAAACACTCAACCAAGCAAAGGAGAGGATATAAAGAAAACAGTCTAAAGGTGAAGGGAAATATTTTGATGTCTGGAAATACTCACTGCATATTTATTGTAGTAAATAAACACCTAGATGGAGGAAAAAGGTTGGAGAAATAAGAGTCCAAGAGCTGAGACCTGTTCTTTCCAGCAGAGGAAGGAGATGTATGTGTGGTGGAAATTTTGCCCAGAAAAGGGGAAGCAAAAAAAGCAGCAAACTTTAGTGTTAAAAATTAATTTTAAGGAAGCAAAGCAGGTTCTCTGTTCCATTGTATCTTTTAGGAGGAAGCCAAAAGCTGAGCACAAGGTGGCTCTGCTCAGTAGAGGTGGAATGGTGAGAAATGCAGCAGCCTTGGGTGAGAGCACTGAGCTGTGGGGCTGGTGAGGCAGCTGAGAGGTGCCAGCTCTGAAGGATGGCAGCACATCCTGGTCCTTCCCTCTCACCTCTGTGAGCTGGAAAAGGCCAGTCATTTCCTGGCTTTCTGAGTGCTGCTGCCAGGGAGTGCTTCCCACACACACACCCCTTGCAGGCTCAGCAGATTCTCAGCAAATCCATGTCCCCCAGGCACAGCCCTGTGGCCAGGCACGTTCTGCATCTCCAGGTGTGTTTGTGCTCAGGTGCAGTAACATTAGTGAGAAGAGGAGGACGTCTGATGGCTTATCGTGTTTCCTGGTGCCCAGGAGCAGGAGAGGACCCTGCTGTGCCATCATCAGGTGTATTGCAGAGCTCTTTATTCCAGATCTTCACACAGAAGAAATGCTGTTCTCATTCCTCACCAATCCCCAAGCTGGCTAATAAGAAACAAATCCAATGTATTCCAAGAATAAGGCAATTATTCTTAGCAGTGGCCTTGATAAAATCTAGGCAGCAGTAAACCCTGGTAGTCAGGAGTGATTTTCCCAGTGTCCCAATCAGGGAATGCTGCTCAAGTACCTGGATTCCAAGGAGCAGCCAGCATACATGCTGCAGACAACAAAGGGAGACGGGGGGAGAGCTCTTTTGGGAGAGCGTGTCTAAGGGCAGCTAGTGGAGATCCATGTGGTGACCCAGATGGAGTGTATAATCCATAAGCAGTACTCATGACTGGGTAAATATGGTTATGTGGCAAAGAGGAGGTGGGTAAATGGAGAGGAATTTCCATTTGAATGTTGGGATATTTCCACTGCCTCTGTTAGCCAAGGTGGAAGCATGAAGTGTAAATCCAGTGTCAATGAGTTTTCCTGTGGTGACTTGCAAGGCTGCTCTGGGGAGTGGCAGGGTTTGGGAAAGTCAGTTCCTTGAGGAACCTTGTGCTCTGTGTCCTGCTGGCCATTGCTGTGTTAGGGATGGCAGACTGGGAGTCTCTTGGCTCCAGAGGGTACAGGTTTAACTCCTTTCCTGGGGTGCATTTCTGCAGTGACTGCAAACCAGGCTGCACTTGTTGGACAGAGTAAGTGAAGGTGTGTTCTGGCCAGCTACAGCTGGTGAGAGGAGTGGCAGAGGCACTGTACAGCTGTGGAGAGGAGCTCCAGGACTGGTGAGGGGTGGTTCTGGTTCCCCATTGCAGGTTTGCAGTGGCAGTCTGGGCACCTTCACTCACCACCAAGGAGTGGTGGCAGGACTGACCTGGCAAGCTGGGCAGAGCCCACAGAGAACTCACAGCCAGAAGCCCCTCTGATGGCCTGTGTGGATCCAGGGGTTTGTGATGCAGACTGCAGGTGTTTGCTGGGGATGGGATGAAATCCAGTGGCCTGGATGCTCCAGGCAGTGTTGGCTGGAGTTAGTACAGCATGGAGCTGTCTGCAGGCAAGAACTCCCTGGGGAGGGGACAGGAAGGGCTGTGGCACCCAGAGCACAGCTGAGAGCGCTGGTGTGAGCTGTGTGCTAAACTCAGGGATGGTTTTGTATGCACAGGAACTGCCATGTGTGCCTTGGATGGGCCAAACCAGCAGTTTGGGAGCAGGATCCCTTCAGGCTGAGCACAGTGTGCATGACAGACTGGAGAGGGGTATCCCTGTCCCTGTGTCTAAGGGCAGCAAGGTCCCCTGGGGATAAGGGCAGCATCAGTGTTGTTTGTTTCACTCTGAAGTGCATTTTAATGACTTTTCATCTTGTTAAGTCAGTGCAGGTATTTGATCAATAGCAGCAAGAGCAGCTCATGGACAGGTGATGTGTTTACCTGCAGACAAAGTGCTGCCTGCCCTCAAATGGCTTTGTACCTCCCCCAGAAAGAGCCTACATGGCACCCAGCAAACCTGCAAGGGAGAAGCCTCTGCACCCATCCAGGCACTCAATTCCTTTCTCCTCTCCTGTGGAGATGGGAGATGGATGGGAGCTGCATGTCCCAGCAGCAGCACTGAACAGAGCTTTGGGTTAATTCCTGCTTGGCTTTTGTGGCAAACTCTTGGACAGAGTATGTCTGTCCCACTGTATGGCTGAGCTCTCAGCACAGGGTGGTGGGCAGTCCCTGTGTGAGCACAGAATGGTGACTTGTGTCCCCTCAGGCTGTTAATTCAGGGCACTGAGCTTTGCACTGGAAAAGCTGGCTCTGGTTATTGCCGAGAGCTGGCACAGGTGCTGGAAATTAAAGATTAAAGAAAGTAAAGGGCCAGGTTGGGCACTGTTGAGTAACGCCTTGCACGTGGGGCCAGAAGTGCAGAGCCAAGTCAGAACGTGCTGGGCTTCTCCAGCAGCTGCCCTTGGCAGGTTACAGCACTGAGGGAGAAATCCTGCACCCTGTGGTGCGACAGCCCCAGCTCTGTGTGGGGCTATGGCTGATGGTACAGGCACGTATTGGTAGCTGGCAGGATGCAGGCTGAGGGGAATGGAAGTTTGCTCATCAAAGAAACCTGTTGTATTCAGGTTAATACAATTTTAAATTTTTTTTTAAAAGGATTCAAAACTACTTTTTTTGTCCCCTCTCCCCCATCAGAATTTTTCTCATTTATGCAGCTCTTTTGGGGTGGAGGGTGAGGAGTTCTTCAGCATTAAGTATGTACAGTTACATGTTTAAATAGGTATTTGGAAAAGCAAAAAGGGGGGGAGTGCAAAATCCTGTTGAGGAGGTAATAGGCAGATGCTGGGTATTTATTCTTTCTGGCTGCTTCCTTTTCCCCTTTTAGTTGTCTCCTAGGATTTGGTCTCATGTTCCAAACCTGAGCAAGTTCAAACAGTCACCTGTAAGAAAGCAAGTGTGTGCCTGTGTAGCATTCAGTTGGGCTTCCTGTGTCAAGCTAATTTATAGCTCTTTGATTAAATAAAGATGCTCTGGTTACGAGGCTTTGAGAGTCCCATAGGAGTTTGGAATTCATTCCCAACTCTGAAAGAACTTCAGACCCAGCTCTGCACTTGGAAGTACTGCTGGAGGATCACTTTCTGAGTGCTTACTGTGGAGCAGCAGTGTAAAACCAAATCAAATGAAGAAATGACAAAAAGCTGACATAAAAGGGATTTTTTTAAGTAGTAGTAGGTAGAGTTCCAAAAAAAGACCTAAAAGGTGGATTTGTACAAAATATTCCTGTTGTTTAACAGAAGTGCCTCAGTTTAGGGGTTACTCAAATACCATGATTAACAAGGCTGGCTGGGAGGAGGAACTCCTCCTTTTCCCTTCCAGCTTTCCAACAGTATCCCAACTCTTGCATACCAGAAGTGAAAAATGTACTCCAAGGAACACTATTAAAGCCTCAGTTCTCTGCCCCAAAGCAATCAACAGGAGAGACATGGGTAAAGAACAGCAGAGGTTTTATTACATTGGATCTTGTTGTTGCCACTGCACTGGGACCTCACTGTGATCTCAGGAACACTCAGTAAAGAGAACTCCCAATGCCTTGGGTCACTTGGTCTCGGTGCCACACAGAGTTATGGAATAGTCTTGAACACATTACAGAAGATTTGGGTAAAACCAGGTCATAATTCACAAAATGTTTTGGTTCCTAAGACTGTGACTGGGTATTTACTGCTTTATACATGTCCCTTTCATTTTCTTTATAACCCCATATAGCTAAATGAAAAAGATCTCAAAATCTTATTTCTTTGCTATTTGCTGGTTAGTAAGGCAGTGAAATCTTCTTTTTAAAATAAAAGTACAGAGCATTTCCCAAGTGTGAACTCCTCACCAAGAGGTCAAGCTGCTTGTAGCCGGAGATGGGAACAGTGTCATCACTTTGCCACACAAGTGGCTTTTCTAGTCTGAGGGATCCAAAATTAACACTGTGACCTCTGCAATCCCCATTTTCTAATTATCATCAGTCTTACTAATTACAGGACCAGGCCCTCAGTGATATGACCAGCAGCAGCTCTGTTTCATTAAGCATCTCACTCTGAGACATTCATGAATCAGTGAATGTTAAATCCTTGTCTTTCAAGGCCCCATTGAGCATCTAAGAGCAAACCTGCACAGATCCCAAAGAAGTGATTATTCTCTTTTTGATTGCTATTTTTGGGAAGTAAATAGTGGCTTCTCAGGAAAAATGGGAATAGTTCACATTCAGAATGATCAGTACCATGTGCATTTTGTACTGTACTTGAGAACAGCTACAGGACTCTCAGGAGTACTGCAAAGGTATAGAACCTCACAGTATGCCTCTGGTTTCTTTCTGTATCAACTGTGAGTTAGATGACTTATTTCTTTATAAAAACTGAACAGCATGACCTCTCTTAACTAGAGGCAACAAAAATATTCCCCATAGCTAGCTAGATCTTATAATTTAAAAAAAAGGATGCAGTGTGGGTGTTCAAGTACATACATTATCAGAACGAAGGAGCATAATTTAAAAAATCTGTAACTGACATTTAATTTAGAAGTATTTTCTTATTCAACAAAGCATTGTAAATGTGCTGAATTTAAGAGGTTGCTTTATTCTCAGTCCTGTGGCTCTGAATATAATTTGGGGGAAAAAAAGAAGCCCAATATGGTTCTAGACAGGAAAGGGCCTTGTTTCACAGAAAGCTGCTCTTGTTCTGAGGGCTTGGGCACATTCTTTCCCCATCCATCCCTGGAGGGAAGGGTGGTGTACAGCTGCTGCCCACTTCTTCCTGTGTCATTCCATGTGCTCCAGCAAGGCTGAAGTGATTTCTAGCTAAACACAGAAAGGACAATCCTCACCTGTGCTGTATTAGCTGTTTAAAAGAGGCTAATTGACATAGTATGTAATTAATTTGTTGGCAGGTGCATTGTTTTTTACACTAGAAAAAAGCCCTACTGTAAGTCTGCTTATCCTTAAGTGGAACAGTTTTGATGGGAAGCATAAGGCACCTCACCTGTAATTTCCAGAGCCACCAGCCAGACTATCTGAATTTAAAACCCCACAAAGTGGGAAATAGCTAAGCTGATAAGCTCTGTAAGGCTGCTCTCCAGCCCCCCATGTTTGCATAGCTTTCCCTGGGGAGAAGGGGGTTATAAACTCTCCTTTCCCAAACCTGGCCAGAACTCCCCACCTTTGATACCCAGGAGGGCATGTGCAGTGTGACAGGCCAGCAGGGCCAGCCAGGTGAGCTCAGGGACACTGCTCTTAACTTGCTTTTGCTGAAGTTTGGGGTGGAGGTTTGGGCCCTTCCTTGAGCTGGCTGGAGAAGAGCTGCTTTTTCTAATCAGTCACACTATTGAACAGTTTAAACACTCCAACTGATGTCTTCTTTCAGATTCCTCCAAAACATGATAGGATTTATAATACAGTAATTCCAGAAGAATATCTTAAGTCAGGATTATCACTGAGTTGAAGGGCTTACAGCACAAAACATTTACCTGTATAAAAACACGGGAGGCACAAAAACCAAAGAAGTTTGGATTTCTCAAGATGCATAGGTGACTGTATTTTGTACTAGAAATCTCCTTTCAGTTCTTACCTTTCAACTCTTCAACTCCTCAGTGTTACAGGGAACAGACTATTAATCCTACAGCATGAGGGAAACAGGGTTTGTGGGTTTTCTTTAATTGGTATGTTCATAGTACAGAACTATGGCAGCAGCATCTTTAAAAATGAAGACATGAATATGAATGATAAAACTAGCCCAGGGTAATTAATCCTTGCAAGAAGAGATCTCCTTGTCTATGCACAGAATGAAAGCAAATGCAAGGGAAATATCCAGAAACCCCAAAATCAAATTAAGACTGTAATGTGTGCAAGGAAAAAAAGGATGATCAAAGGACTGAGTGGGAACTAAAGCTTAAGACCTAGGAACTCTGAAGTTTTTATTGATGTGACAACATCTCTGTTTGAAGAAAAATAAAGTTAATGAACTTTACATGATGATAAACTTCCAAGCTTCCACAGATTTTTCATAAACAAAAAAAACATTCATGAATCAGTGAACCACAGCAAGAGTAAGGCCCTACCAGTTTTGCACACTGATTTACGCTTGGAGCAGGAGGAAGGGAGGGCACTTTGATTCAAGTCATATAGGCTAGGATGAACTCAGCTGCCAAATTCCATGTTCTGCTCACTTTGTAAGCTTAGGCATTTGCATTTGGATGGGCATTTAAATAGATTGTGGTAGCTTTACACAGCTTTTTTTTTTAAGCCAAACCATCAAAAGTTGGGCAAAAAATGAAGACAGGAAATAGAAAATCAAAACAATGCTGTTTTTGTTACAAAATCAAGGGCAGACCGGACAAATCCGAGAAGTATCTTCAATTGTTTGAAAACCTGAAGCTGAAACAGTGTCCCAAATTCAAGGCATAATTTAGAGCCTTCTAATGTTACCTGGAAAAATTGTGTCCATCAGATGAGGTTAGGATGTATGTCTGCAATTCCCAGAGGCTCAAGTTAGATCTGAGGCTAACAGGAGCTTCATCAGTGGTGGAGGCAGCACCAGCTGAAGGAAGAGGCTGTGGCTTTTCCGGTGGATTGTGAAGTTTTGTTTCTGAAACACTCAAGTCCATCATGGGGTCTTTCATCTCCACCACAGGTGCAAAAAACCAGTAATGCTAATTCCAGCACTCCAGATCCTATTTCATATGCAGAAATTAACCCAAAGGCAAGTAATAGAAATGCATACATCATCCCATTCAATTATTCAGCAGTTTTGCAGACATACCGGAAAAAAACCTAGCTTTCAATATAAAAATTGTCTATGAAAGAGTCTAACTTGAATTTGTCTCCATGGATCATAATTCCACATGTGCTGCTGGATCTGTAGAAGAGGAGAGAAGAATGAGCACTCAGTTTCAGCTGCCTCAGTTGGCAGATTGGTTTGAAAATCAGTACAGCCTCCTGAGACTTGTTCCTTGCAAGGTACCCGTGCCTGAAGAACAATTCTCAGCCACAGTGTGCAGCAGCACTTCTTTAAGGGTTAAGATAAGGCCAAGATCACAAAATTAAAGGATCAGGGAGGGTCTTTTACAGAACTGGAACAAGTCTGTTCTCTGACTTTCAGGATTAGGTTAAATGACACCAGCCCCGCTCAGCAAAGGTCCTTCCATCCCATTACACTCCCCAAATGTTAAATCCCTGTGATTTAACGCCTTAATATCTCGCCCTGTGCATGGCACAGGCTCACAGGGAGGGAGGGCACAGCACCAGCCCAGCAGGCACAGAGGAAGCCACAGGAGTACAGAACAAAGATTACCGTGTGTGTGTTGTCCTGGCATCGTAGCTGGTGTTCCCATTTCTTTTTCCTTCTGGAAATGACTCTGGAGCAGTTTGATTTCTTGATCATAGTCCTGCCATTCTGGAACTATCCGCATGGCTGCCTGCAGCTTGGGCTCTTTGGTCATCGGGTTGTTACACTGCAGACAGAACAGACAGGCTACAAAGGGTTTCTGCACTCAGCAGAGGTGTGCTTCCCTCTGCAGGGATCAATCTGCTGGTGGTGAACAACACGTGCCTGTACTTCAGCTAGAGAACAGTGCAAAGTCTCTTCCCAGATTCATAACAATGCCACTGCTCCACGTGAGAGAAATACAGAAGCCAATGGAAAAAACTCAAATGCTGAAAACATGCAAGTACTGATACAGGCTGAGGCAGGGAAGTGCCTCTAGAACTGGTTGCTGTGTTTTAATGTGATGTAAGAGTGAGGGAATCATCCTGCACTCACCAGATCAATGGTTTTCGCTCTCTTCTTCGAGGAATCGTCACACCATGTTTCACACCACAGCCACTCCTGTGGGAGGGACTTAATTGGGACTTGGTGGATCATGTTGTTTGGCAAATCCTGTTGTGCAGAATAAGAGTTAGTGGCTGTTTCCACAGGGTGCAGGAAGGGAGGAGCAACCCCCCTCCCAAACCAACAGTATAGTGAAGGTTAACTTTCGTAAGGGTTTTCTTTTTCCCCAATGCAAATATAAAGTGATGAATCAACACTTCATCCCATTGCACACAAAGACCTTTGGAAAAATCCCAAGTCCCAACCTGACACCATAGCCCAATAAACCAAAACAAACACAGTAAAACACACCTGATCAAGGTTGGACAGACTGTTTGGATCCTGACTAAGACCCTGATACTGTCCTCTGAGTCGATCTCCAGCTGCTATCTTTCTGAACTTCTTCAGATCCACAACATACAGAGCACTACATGGAGATGATGCAATCAGTAATGACATTTCACTGGGGGGTAATTCACTGCAGCCCCACTAGACCCCTGAGACACAACACCCTAAAACAATCTCACAGTGGCAGCACATCAGATGTCTATCACAAGGCAGGAAAGCAGTTCTAACAAGGTCATGGCACGTACGAAAAAGAATTTTCAACAAATCTCTCTTAGTTTTGCTGTCATGCAGTCCCTGTTCCAACACTTGTCATTAACAAAGGAAGATGTCTGTTAGTTAACACTTCAGTTCATCTGTAAAAGTTGTAGCATACTGAAAACAACTTCAGTGTCCCTAGTGCTTCCAAGGGCCCACAGGCCATGGAACCTTAAAGAGCCAACAGTAAGCAAAAAGTGCTTCATGCAGGGCTGTACACCTCAGCTGGTTTTCTGCTAACTCTAAGTAGCAACAAAAACTTTACCCCTCTACTCTGAAAAAAAAATAATAATAATAATTCTTCAGTACCTGATGTGGTATTTTCTTCCAGCTAAATGACTTGCCCAGTATCCTGATTTCCAGAACCTGTAGCCATCCATTTCTCTTCGGCTGTCACAGAATGGAGTATATCCATAAGGAGCACCATCCAGGTTGAAATCTCTCAACTCTTTCAGATCTGTGCGCACAATCTGAAGGGAAAGGACATTTTATTTTGATTTCTAGGAGCCTACCATGGGTTATTTGGAAATGCTGTACAGGATTTAATTCAAACTGAGCAGACAGCTAAAGGAAGAATTACTTGATATATGTGGCAGTCTTTTGCATTATGTGTATGTAGTACAAAAACACAGCACAAAAGGTGGTGTCTCCCCTGCCCTTAGAGCTGAAGCAAATAAAATAGAGCTTCAAATAAGCTCATAGGGGTTGGTTTGACAGCTGAAGTACAAAACTGTTTCTTAATAAGCAGCAAGAATTCTCATTATACATGAACTCTACTGTGATTCTTGGTATCCCCTCCTCTTCAGAGTTTGCAGACCCTTCAGGGAAGAAAGCTTTTTCATGTCCTTTTGACACAGATGTGGCAGTAGCACTGCTTTAGAGATACCAATCTGATGGGAAAAAAGCCTTAATATCTCTCACAATCAGAGAAACAAACTGTCTAAAATGACAACAGGCTAGCTGGAAATCTCCCCTAACTGATACTTCAGCTGAAGTTTGACCTGGCATGGGATCACACAGGACCTATGCCAAAACCCCCAAGGCAGCTTACACTCACTTGTTGATGATCTGTACTTCTCAGTTCCATATGTATTTTTGATAGAGTACTTTTGGCAGTTCTCACTGTGCAGGTTTTCTGCACTTTCCACCCTTTGAGGAGTGAGCACACACAAAGCCTTCCAGTCCTGTCTGCCTTGCAGCAGGACATGGCCTCATGCACAAGGGATTTGCCTTCTCCTCCTCTGAAAGCCACTCAGATGTGGCCAAGCTAAAAGCAGGGGCCTGGGAGGGCAGAGTGGTTGGTGACTTAGGAAAATACTGTCTGTGGTTAGTGATCTGCAGGCTGGGAGAACAGACTGAACTGGGAAATGGAAGGGTGAAATGAGAATCTATCTGGCAAACTAGCTGGAATCACAGTGAGTGAATGAGGAACCAGACAACAGGAAGAGACAGCCCAACACAACCAATCTTGTGGAAACAGGCACAAAACCCAGCCCTCACTGAAGCATGCAATTATTACAGAATCAACCTCCAGCCATGCCTGTGAAGGGCTCAAACTTGCAACCCTTCCAACAATACGGAAATTGTATTCAGGAATTTATTATTAAAAAAAAAAAAGGAAGAAAGAAAAAAAAGAAAAGATCAAATAACTCCAGCCTCTGTGTTACCTGATCAGCATCCACAAACAGGATTTTATCAACAGCTAATGGGAAGAGCACATCTAGGAAGAGGATCTTGTAACCCCAGATGATGCGCTGTTTCTCTGTTTGTTGGTGCAGCCAGCGTGGCCACTTATACTGGACAAGCTCATACTGGAAATTGTACTTCTTGGCCATGTATGGGATGAACTCCTGCAGAGGGAGGGGAAAAAAGCAGCTTATCTCAGTTCTTTGTTCCTCTGCAGGAAAAAGAAAAGCACATTACAAGAGACAGACTTCAGTCTAAGGCATCAAACATCAGAAAGTGAAACACCACAGAGAAAATTAGTTTCATTATTAATTCACGCAAAAGACTGAGCCCCAAGCTGAACAATCAATACAAATTGTAAAGCCAACTATCCTGAGACAACTAAATATTTCAGCATCTTTGTGCACACACTTCCTTATGAGCCATCTTATAGTGATCCACAGATGAGTTTAAAAGAATGCATCACTCAAATCATCAAAACTCACAGATGGGACAATTATTTAGGGGTGTACAAAGCAGAGTAAGTGGGAGCATGCAAAACGAGAGAAGAGCACTGGGAGAATTTTTTTACTACAAAAACTTGGCCCACATCAGCTGACATTCTCATCTGTGAGGTTTTCTCCAGCCTTGGGTGAGCACACTCTCAGCCAAGTGATGCTGGTACAGCACTGGGAAGGGAAGGGGAAGCAGCTTGTGGCATCTTTCCCCCACCACCAAATAAATTTCTAATGAGTAACAAACCTTGAATGTAGGTGATAAGTAGTTCTTCAGAAACCAAAACTTTAAAGGAGTCTTGGTGTGTTTCAGCACAGACAACATCATTATGCTATCAAAAGAAAAAAAATAAAGCAGTTACAGGAACAAGTGGCACCCACGAAAGATGAGCTGTGCAATAGATTACAAACTGCTGGGCTACATGATTAAACTATTTGCAGTTGTGTGTCAGGTAACTGAACTTCACACACAAAGAAAGAGTGGGCAGCTTCAGCCTATTGTAAATTGCTTCATTTTATCTACAAAATCACTAAACCCCCAACATCTGTGTACTTTAACTAGTCACAGAATATACAACCTGTTGGCTTTCACAGACCTTTGAGAACAACAGAAGTTCAGATTCTTTCCAAAGCAACTGTGACTTATTCTGTAACTTCTTAACAATATATTGGTTATATTGTAGTGAGAAAATTTAGGACAGTAACATACCATCTATCAAACTAAGTCTATTTTTAACTCATAAATGCTATGCAGACAAAAGTTCCCTTGACACAGTACAGGCAGATTCTAGTGGACTTCTGAAAAAGTGGGGTTTTTCATACACTTGCAAATTGTAACCTTTTTCTTTGTGCAAAGCAGGACACCAGCATTTGGCACATTTGGATTATCAATTCTCCACTAACCGTAGGAATCTCTCATAGAGGTGTCCTGAAGCCACAGAGAATATATTTAGCACATCATCTTTATCCTGTTTCACATCTTCATTCTTTTGTCCTCCTGTGAATCCCCTGAAAGGAAAAATATGGTCATATGAAGGATAAGAAAGGAAGGGCCAGCTCTATAGAAAAGGCTGCAAATACAGAAAATGGCCACAGTTTTGGTTTAGTACAGTTGGTCTGGGGGCTTTTGGTGTCATTCCCTGCTGACCAGGGCATCTTCCCCAAGGCAGAGTGCTGTGCACATGGACAGGAAAGGTCCAGGAGCTCAGAGATGGGCACCTTTTGATTGAGAGAGCACTGGCTGAGGTGCAGCTGCTGGGAAGGAACAATGTTTTCAGGCTCCCAAGTAGCAGGGAGAGTAAGGGAAGGTAAAAGCAGGTGCAAAGCAGGAACCCAGATCTCTAGAAACAGGAGTCCAATGAATGACAGCCCTAAATTCAAGCAGTCCTAATAGACAGCTGTGGAATTTCACAGACATAATGGTATTGCCAAATAGTTTTCCAGTTTCAAGAGACTTGCAGGTTATCATTGAATTAGTTTTACCATTTGAGAGATTCCCAAAATCCAGATTCATTCTCATTGGTGCCATCACTTAGCAGATCTTCATTCATCATATCAAACTTTTTCTGAACCTATGAAGCATAACACAGCTTTAGTGAGTGGAACAACACATTGGGCAAATAGCTATGGAGTGTTATCCAGACAATGGTTCTGTTTTTACCTACTTGAATTACATCCCATGAGCTGACAGGTAACCTAAGCTGTCTGGGAAAACAGCTCAGTAACTTTTTCCAAACAGATTCCAAAGGAATTTTCAGACACCACCAAAGGCATGTGAGTCTGGATGGTTAAAATGCTTTTCTAAGAGATGTTTAGTGAGCAACTTTGATGATGGAGACTGGCAAAGAAAATCCTTCAAAGAAACCAACACCCCCCCACCCCTCAAAAAAACCAAAAAATCAACACACCACTTCCACCACTCTCTAAGTGCTATAATTGGCCACTGAGACTCCAAAGCACATACACAGACAAGACAGTGAATGGGGAGAACATCCCAAAATCAGCCCAGCACAAGTAAATGGTGTCAGGTGTGAACTGGCTGTGTTAGAGCCATCACTTATCTAGCAGTCATTCTCCTTAAACTTCTCAGCTATGGCATTACCTGATAGGCAACCCAAAGAGACAGCAGATTAGTAATTTACCATTTTCTCTTTTTTTAAATGTATTCTCACTAGTCTGTGTCAGAGTGACAGAAAATGTCTTGCCAAATGAATAAATTTTATCTGTAACAGATCAAATGCTGGCTCAGTGGACACCCTGAATGATTATTACTAGACATATATAGGACATACAAAACTGCTTTTTCTTGAAGCTATAAGCACAGCTGAGTCAGGAAAATGTGAGTATTATTGCATCTCAGGGACATACACAAGGAACAGGACTTACATGTCATTCTCTCCTGTATCAAAAACCCAAATCAAGTCTACAGATGATGCTCCCTACTCCTGATACTGTGAGCTGAGCTTTGTGCAGACTGCCTTAAGTGCATGCTCGTGGGGAGCATCAGGCCTTAATCCAAGTTTCTCCCCCACTGTTGGTCAAACAATCTTTAAGAGCACCTCTGGTTTTTAAACTCACCTTCACTTTAATAATTTTGCTCTTGAAGTTATTGAGAACAACAATAACTTCATTAGCTTCAGGCGGGGAGTCTGTGCCATCGTGGCTGAAAACAGAGCAAGATACTGACTTTTACTACAAAGCAGAAATAAGTTCTTTATTTCTTCTGCTCGTTTTTATACATGTATTAATCCTCAGCACTGCAAAACAGGTTTGAGACACGATAAAGAAACAAATACATCTATTTGAACACATTTAATGGGGTTTTAAATTAATTAATTTCACCTTGCATAACACATGAAATGTAATTTGCTGTTCAGCATGAAATGTAATTTGATGTTTAATTTGCTGTTCAATTTGCTGTTCAGAAGTGCCAACTTTGGCAAGGGAACCATTAGATTCACATATTACAATGTTCATAAGTTTTACAAGAAAAAGACTGAAGTATTTCCTATCCTGACCTACCTGTAGATCCTGTAAATATCTTCAGACCTGCCTTTTCTCAGTCTCAGAGTCCATGCACCAGGATTGGCTTTTAACTGGAAGTAGCCCTGTAAAGTGAAAAGAGTATTTGGCAGTTTCCAGAAAATGCAAATGCAGAAGAATTAGCTTTAAAATTATGTGTTCTGACTCATTGTTTTATATCTAAATTGTTATCTGGAAGCCCATTGATTAACGTAACCTTAAGGCTTTAAACCCAGAGAACAGGAGAAAAGCCCCAGAAATTATTCCCCAGAAATTATTCAAAATTGCTGGGTTTTCCCTTAGAGACAGAAGCTTGAAAAGGTCTGGCATTATTTGTTAGATGAAAGTCTTCATTGCCCTGCTGAGAACAGTGCAAACCCAAAGTCTTTTTCTGCAAAAGGCTGCCTTCATGAAGGAGTGAGGGAATTTCAAAACACTAATTTGTAATTACACAACAAAATCTAAAGGAATTCTGAAGCTCTGCAGAGTGGTATTTCATCTACAGCAGGAAGCAGTAACATAATTACCCGTTACAAGATATCTCTTCTACAGAACTTAAAAAATTACAATGTGAAATTCAAATATTGTGTTCAAGTCTTTTTAAGCTTCAGATTCCAGATCTGAGTATTTTCCTCTGTGATTTAGATCATTACACCTATAGAAGACATATGCAACTGTAGAGATGCTTTAGTGTCCCATTCAGTTTTGTACTGTGGCTTCAAATGCTTGCAGTTCCTATGTGAGCCAGTCTGCTTTAAAAAGAAAATTAAAAAACATTTTTAAAAAAGTACAGGGCATGTTCCTGTTCTCTTCATGCCCATGCACAGTACAGACACTGAGCTGAGCAAGGGGAGTCCCAGCTACAGCACCTTATCCTGTGGTACACACTTTGGTATAGCCAATCAGAAAAAGGACACCTCTGAGCCATTAAGTTTTGCTCCCCAACATAATCACACAATGTGATCACATGTAAAATAAAGGACATCTTTCTTTCTACAGAAAGAAATACTACATCATTCTAGGATATACTCTGGCTAAGAAAAGGCACAAATTGAAAATGAGTAAGAATTCTAAAATAAATATTTAGCACCAGTGAATATTTTTTCCTTGGTTTTATTTTAATTCATTTGAATAAATGTAATACCTTTTAAAAATTTAAATATTGAAAAAAACAACACAAGAGGCGATTTACTTCAGTTTTTCCCTAACATTACATAAGAAGAAAACATTCCAGTGGCTAACTTCCTCTGCCATAATTTCAGTCCATTACGTCTCTCATGGCCCAGTGTGGACACTGAGAACAGACACATCCCTTATGGGGTGACATTACAAAAGTGGCTGCAGAGAACAATCATACACTTAGATTTCCAGCACCTTTTCTCAACTAAAGGAAGCAAATCCCAGCAATTCACACTTCCTTTATTTTCTTCTTTATTTATTTTCAATGTCAACTGTTCTTGCTGACTGTCTCCATTTATGCCATAGATCTCCTGAAGAAATGGGTCCCAATACGAGACAGCCTGAGGCTCACAGCACCAGCGTGGATGGCCTAAGGAATACCCTGCCTCAGGAAAACAACTGTCTGAGCTTCCCTTAGGAATACTGGCAGCACATAAGGACATTCCAGAAGATCCTCCTCAGCCAGCTGAAGAGAAAGGAGCACAGCTTGAAAAAGGTGAGAGAAAGTGCGAGGTTTCAGACATCAGTGTGAGGAATGGTGTGGTTCTGATGTGTTTGCAAGCAGCTGTGGAGTGGAAGTTACACCACACCCCCACAGCCACATGCTAGGAAATACCCAGTGGCTGATGGCAGGGGCTGTGCTGGCTGGATGAACACCAGCCAGCTGTTCCCAGTCCCAGGAGAACTCTTACCAAGTTGGCCATAACGATGGTATCAACGATGACAGGGCTGGTGGAAGTCCCCAGTGTAAACTGGAGCCCCCGAGGTGGCTGCCCAGTGGTAATGTCATAGCAGTGTCCTTCCAGCAGCAGGTACTCCAGCTCATACTCTGCAGCTACAACACTGTCCACCTGTAAGGAGCAGATACTCTGACCTCAGCACTAAAGTGCCAACTTTTAGTCATTCAGTTACTCTCTAGAACAGCCATAGTAATTAAAAACCAATTTTACCAGAGCAATTTTATTATTAGACAAATACCTAGGAAGCCTCAAAGAGCTCAGCTCCTTCAAGTGACAAACCTCACACAAATATTGTTAAGAGTGGCCCAGACCAAAAGAATTTGAATCTCAACATATGCTAGGATAAGAAAAGGGAAGGATTTTTGCTATATTCCACAAATTTTTTTTAAACATTTACTGGAGAAAGTAGTTGATATCCCATAAAAAGTATATGATGGGATCCAGAATTTTGACTGTAAATATGTTTGAAGCTTGTCTCACCTAGTATTAGCCATCTGAAATAAATGTTTTGTTTTGCACTAGGTACTGTCAGGAAACACCCATTCCTTTCTTTCTACACTGAACAAAGGAGGCAAGGAAAGAGAACGGAAAAAATAAAACAACCAAAAAAAAAACCCCACAACCCCAAAAGACTTGGGTCCCTACCAGGCCAAATTCAGATGTAGCCTGAGGACAGTACATAAGCAGAATGTTAGTCTAATCCCACAAAGCATCTCCTCTCACTGCACATCCAAAATGACAGTTTAATTGCTACAGCACCAACACACTGCATATTGGGAACTGGAAATGGTGCACCTGCAAAAGTAAAGCTGCTGTTTATTTGGAAGCTCAGGAATGCACTTTGAATGCCTGAAGCACTTCATCCCCCTCCCTCTCAGGCTTTCAATTAATCTAAGGGGTGGGCACGGAAATCAGAGGCTTGAAACGTAGTATCAGTGGTTCATTTATGGCTTTACAGTTAGGTTAAGAGATGAAAAGCAAAAAACTCCTAAACCAAAACATACTAAACCAAAACCCAAACCATAAAACACACACCAAATTCCCTAGATTTCTGACTAACTAGTACAGGACTATCAATACCAGATATACCACAATACCATATCATATTCCCAAACAGTATCAGAGAGATGCAGAAGTAGGAGAGGGGCTAATAATACAGTGATCAGTGAGAAGGGGACCCACATTTGTAACGCCCACAAGGCTGCAGAGACTGCCACTTTTGCAGAGGGCTGTTTGTAAAGGCTTTGACAGTCTTATTACACGAGGGTTTTTCCTTTCCTCCCTCTGTATGTGGGGCAGCACTGCCCAGACCCACAGTCTGACTCAAGGTCTGGTCAAGCAGCAGTAAACTCCTACACCTACAGCAACTGAGTGGATTTCTGCTGCATGGTTTTACTGCTGCATTTACTGCATGTCCTTCTGTGGAGCACAGGAGTGTTTGCCAGTTAACAAAAACTGTGAAAATAAACAGGTAGCTAAAACCAGCTTGGTGGCTTCTAGGAGCACGGGAAAGGACCTGCTTCAAGCCTACAGTATTTTTGAACCTCTGGGTCAGGCATCCATGAGTAATTGAGAACAGCAATCTTGCTGTCAGGGAGCTTATGCTTCCCCTCCTAGAAAACCTTTAGAGGTCTGCAAATGCAGTAATGTCCACAGCTCTGTGCTTATTGGCATTTTAAAATTCTGCATTTCTTTGCCATAAAAAAGCAAGTCCTGGAAAAACACCACCATTTAAATGCAGTAGGAACATGATGATTTCTCTTACCTCCTCTAAGAAAATATTGTCAAGGTCATATGGGGTTCTAACAGACTCCACCATCCAACTCTCAGGAGTATTCAAGTTCAGAGTGAACAGTGGAGACTGGGGCATGTCTAAAAACTTGGCAATTGGTCCTGGAGCAAAGTTATTCTCTGCTGTGAAAGAAATCTCTGGCTCCAAAACATAGCGATAAAAGCTGAAATTTCAGAAAGAAAGTGTTAGAACATGTACCTGCCAAAATTTGCTGATATTTCACTCTCATTCAATCTGCAGACAGCATCAGCTTTCCCTGACCTCTAATGTCCCCAGGCCTTTGTCCAAAGCAACACAGGTTGTGTTAACCTTAGGATGGGTCAGAATTTCTATCTTGAAGGACCAAACAAGACTGTGTAAGACTCAACCAATTAAGATTATTAAGTTATTTAATTTTATATAAAGACAAAAAAGAAATTAAAAGCACCCAACTTGTAAAACAGCAGAATTACTTCATGCCATCCACAAATTCCCAGATTCTCTGTGGGAAATGATGCTATTATATAAATGAGCTCAAAGCAGTTATTGAGAGTTCCTGTGGGACAGCTGACCATGCTCTGTGCTTGCACATTCCAACAGGTTCCTCTCACTCTCCACTGCCCCCTCTATCATGGAGCTGCTTACCTTTTCAGTGGCATGTCAGAAAGTTTAGACTGGCAGTTCATAAACACTCTCAGGTTCATATTTATCAATTGGTTCAAAACCTAAAGTAAGGAGAAAGAGACATCCCTTAAAATGCTGATGAGGAGAGCTGACCACTGTTTTACAGACAGGACCTCAGGGTGCCACGTTACCTGATCACTCCCAATCCTCCCTCCTTGTGATTTGCTTTACCATCCACCACCTTTTTAATTGGAGGCTTTAAGAACGGTTACCCGCTCCTCATATTTCAGGCATTCTTTTTGGCATGCTGAGACCTTCCTCAAGAACAGAGTCACTGAGAATTCAGCTGTTAGAATAGTTAAAAGCTCTCTGGACAATACCTGAGCATGGTCTCGTTAGTGTGTAGTGCAGCCTAATTAGTATTTCCACTGATAAATGTGTTGTGAAACTCAGACACACTATTAGAAGGCCACTGGTCACCACACAAAGAGGAAGACAAACATTCCAAAATGACAGAATTTGAAGTTTGCCCACGTACCAAAAGTAACGGAGCGAGTCTTTGAGCATCTCTGGTCACGGGATCAACGATAGCCACAACATCAAAGTATGTCTCCCCCTCTTTTGGTCTCAGTTTAACTGCACTAAACAGAAGAAAATACATTTTTAAAGTACCCAACATATGGACAAACACTTGAAATGCATTAAACCCCACTGCTATCCATCTCATTCTGAACTGAAATTAATTCTTAGATGCTGTGCACCTTCTGAAACTAAATAGAGAAAAAAATAGGCATATACGTGTATGCTTATAGAGATAAAATTAATTCCTGGAATCTTCCTGAAAACTGTTGGGGACTTTCCTATTGCTACTTAGATTTTTTTTTTTTTAATTAAATGCAACAGAGAACAATGGGAAAGTTAAAAGACACAGAAAAGCTTATTGTTCAGCAATTCTATACCTGTATCGCTCTTCAAAAAAATGATACTCAATCCTTGCCTCTCCTTTTGGCTGAGCAGAAAGCAGAGCATCCACTTTCATTACCAAGTCACTTGCCCTGAAAAGAAGGAAAAGAAAAAGGCTTGCAGATATCCAAAAAATGCCTGTGCTTATCACATTTCTGCCAGGCTGCAGCAAAAGAGAAGGTAAACAGAGAATCCAGATACCCAAACACTTCTACTATCTCTCTACACAGGCTCTGAAGAATTAGACACATTTTAGGGTTAACCCACCAGTAATTTAAACTGGTTGCAGCCTTATTACTGAGTATACCAAAGGATTTAACTCCAACAAATATAGAACAGCTGTATTTTAGGGGTCAACTGTGTTACAGGCACTGCATTCCTGATCTTCACCAACCACTCAGACCTGAAAGCCATTCAGATCAAACCCTTGTTTCAGTGCTCTTCCCATTTTACTCTGCAATGCTGAGCACTAGGAAGCAATCCTGTAAGTGGAGAAACTTTTGAGAGGGGTCCTATCATAACAGATAATTACTTTCGACTACTTCTTCCTTTTTAGTATTCTCGTAAATTTTCAGTCTAGTAATTTAAGAATATATTCAATCAAGGTGTAAAACCTCTTGAAAGTTCAATGAAAATTGATTTGTACATCACACCTTTGCCAAGAGGCACAACTGTAACCTACAGGTCTGTCAGCTTTTCCTGAATCAACTGCCTCAGAGATTTATAGTGACAGCTGCTTAAATTGTTCATACCAAACTCACAAGCACTGGTGGATTCCACTAAGCTCCACAGTGTTTTCCAATGCAGCAGATAATTTCAAGCTTTTGAAAAACCTTGGCAACATTCAAGTAAACAAAAAGAAACCCCAAACCCATTTATCTGTCCAAAACTAGCCTATGTTCAAACTATGCCCTCATCTACCACCCCAACACCCAGTGGATGCAGAAGTGCTTGGAATACTGTTAAAAGCTGTTCTGCTGGGATCAAGAATCACACAACAGTTCTGCAGAACAGACCTCATGTTTAACTCACTTGCCCAGCCCTTAACAGTCCAGCAGCATCACAGAAAAATGTCATGGTAGAAATGTATGGCAGAAATTATCTCCACAGCTACGTGCTCCAACACACAGAGGGGGGACTCCTTCTGAACTTCAGGGGGAGACTACAGGGGACTCCTCCTGAACTTCAACATGACTTTCTTTTGAGAAGTTCACCTCTACTTTGAGCAGTAACTACCTGGAACTATGACTTCCCTTTCTTTGTCTCTTTTCCTAGTGTTTCTCTCTGAAGTTAAAAGCAGTTTACAGGATTCCTATAGGACTGACAGGGAAATGTTACTTATATATTACTTATATATTACTAATATAATTTTTATGTTGATAGGCCAAGCAGCACTTAAATGAATTGCAAATCAGATTCAGAAAGTCATGCCATCAAGACTCCCAGCACTTCTCTGTGAGCCTCCTTATGTTTACTTACAGATCTTCTTCGAATCCCAGCTGCTGAATCTGAGATTTGATTTTCTGTCCCGATGTCTTTAGTATGATATTTTCAAGGAGGTGAAAATCATCCTGATTGAACATCTCTCCATCCTCTAATGGGCCAATAATCTACCAAAAAAAAAAAAGCAGAATCAGCATTATTAGGTAAAGGCCACACTGAAACAAAATTCAAAGATGGATTAAATAAATACTGCAGCCCAGTCTCAGTGGAAGCCAACTGTTTAGGCTGGTATTAATGTCAGTGGCAGCAGAGTTTAACAGGTAAAACTAATTATTTAGAGCCAAGAGTCCCAGAATAAGGCATAAAATACACACTTAGAATTTTCACTGTGTGAGGCACATTAAATTATATATGAAGTACTACATCTGGAAGGGGCAGTAGAATACCAGGCCAATTCCAATAGCCCAGCAAGACTCCAGCAAATCTCCCTCCTCTAGCCTTCAGAAGCCCAAAAGCTACGCAGACAAGTCTTGCTATTTTGCTAATGAGAAAAATGGAATACAACAACTCATCACCAGAGATTTTTAACCCATTGAAATATACAGCAACCACTGGGACCTGCATGGGTTTTTTCCTAACCACAAACAGATGCCACAAGAAAACCCAATGCTGTACACAGCTGGGTTTCATTATTTGCAGTGAAATACTATTGTAACATGATTTACCTCATCTCAGATAAACTATAATAAAAACACATGGTAGGAGAGACCCCAAGGCACCTTGGTCAGGGCAAAACACAGCAGCATTTTGCTCAGTAAACTGAAGCAGCGTAATCTTGCAAATTTATCATCCCCTTCTATCCCTGGACTCAACTCACTGCCAGCATGAAAGCAACTTTGTTATTGAGAGACCTGGATTTGTACCAAATGCCAACAACTAACTGCTCACAGTAAAGAGAAAAGGTCACACAGGTGTGAATAAATCAAACTGGAAGCAGTCCTAAAGACTGCTGAGACCTAAAAAAGGCTGACACTCCTGTGTCTGATCCCCAGACTCTGCTGCTCAAGATCTGCTTCTTCCTCATATGTGGAATATCTCTTTTGCTGTCTGCTGATCATCTCACCCGTCCATTGCTGATCACAGCCCTCTGCCCCTTCTTCAGCTTTAGAACATCTCTGCAATAAACAGCATGGGACAGAACAAAATCCACCTTGGGAGACTCAAAGGCTTCTTTGAAAATATTGGTATCCATACCCTAAAAGAAAAGAACACTTGACATTGAAATAGGAAGAAAACTGGACCTCTGCACGCTTTTAAAAAGACACCTTTTTGTTTCCATTCAAGAACATCTTCATATCTTGCTAAAATTGATCCCTGACCCCCTTTTCTTTGTGATCTTAAACCTAGTCACCTTCAAACACTATCCCAGCTTCTGCTGTGAAGGGCCACAGCTATACAGACCAGTTCCAATCTTCCTGCCTAACTTTTTAAAATCTACTTTGAGAAATGCACTTGTATTTTTCCCCCCAGCTTTTAAAGGAGATATTATTCTCTCTTAACCACTCAAGAAACAGCTGATCCCTGCACCCATGTTCCTTTTGACTTTTCCAAGTTACGTAGCTTTGATGTGTGTGAGGATTTACTTTCTGTTTAGATGGATTGTTATATTTAGGTGAGCCCTTCAGAGATTAAAAAACCAAACTAGCAACTCCAACAGTGTTACTTTTCTCTGGTACTGCACCTTCTGCATATGAATATACTACACTATAAACTTCACTTGAGGAACAAGCAAAGCACCCTCCCCATGCAAATGCCAACAGACACGCCTACCCCAACAGCAAATTCCAAGATGTCAGCTCCTGCCTCCAGTGCCTTCACAGTTTCTTCTTTTGCCATCTTGGTGATGAAGTTCTTGGCGTTATTTGAGGTTTGTGTCTGCAAAGCTGCCCATATGGCTTTAGCTACAATGGTGTTCTGGCTGTTGGGGTCTTCACTAGGATTATTAATCATGCTAATTCGAACATTATTGCTGGATTTCTGTGTTTAACAAAACAGGTAATGGGAAAGTTTAAAATTTCAGATATAATAAATATATAATAAACACTAGAGCAAAAGCTTTGCATTTCTTAACCAGAACACCACATTCCAAATTGGGTAAATAACAGCACAAGGTTAAAATAGTGAATTAACTAATTTAACATCAAGCATTTAGCTTACATAGAGGCACCACTGCAACAGCAATCTTCTAGATAACCCTGGGCTACCTAAGAGATCCAGGACCACTCAGAGTCTGGCAAACCAGTGATTTAGCTGTAAGCTGTGCATTTTTATGTTTCAGTTATCCTCCCAGAACCAATGGGACAGAGCAGAGAGCAATGCTTATGTTCATCTCCAAACCAAAACACAGATATTTCAGTTTAACACCATGGGCTTAAAAGAATTTATTGTATTGGCATAGTGCCAGGAGGCCATTCTGTCCTAGCTTAAGATCAGCCCCTATAAAAAATATGAGGCTGGAAATTAGAGACCCTGCAGGGAGAACCAGTCTCTCCACATCATACCCAGGAAGATGCACAACTTGTGTTTTACAAGCCTCTACCACATGTTTTGTCAGCACTGCTAACCCATCCCAATGCAAACATTACCTACCTGATGTTTAATGGCATCATACAACAACTGCCTCCCTGAAGGTTTATCAAAATCACCAACAATCCAAAAAGTAACTGGTCTAACAAAGGAATCATCTGCAATTATTACAAAAAAAAAAAAAAGGAGAAATTTGAGGGTAAAGAGAAGAAAAGCTTCATTTTTTCCTCATTTGGAGGTAAACTATGACACACATGCAAAGACTTCAAAGAAAGTAAAATTCCATAGGAAAGCTATGGATGAAACAAAGCTATGAAGCCTGGCAAGACAAAACTAACAGCATTGGTATTAGGTCTTTATTAGGTCATTCAGAAAACCCATGTGGGACAGCATGCATTGCTCTTTCTAGGCTGGATTCTTTCAGTATTTTTGTTTGTTTGTTACCTTTTCAATTGCAAATTATAAAGAAACATATAAATAAATAACCTGCAGATTCCAGTTGGGGTTGGAATCCAACAGACATACCACTTCTTTGTATTGAAGCTGTTAGTTTACAAAATCAGTTTTGTATAAAGACAAAAGTGCTGGAGCAATCATGCATTTCAACAGCTCCCTTCCCTGCCTGCTGGTTCTAAAGCCAGCGTTACAAAGGAACCAGAAAATTCCCAGAACAATATAAGAAATGCCAAAGCATGAGTTACCATAGATCTCCTTGGAAGACATTCCTGGTCAAAGAGCAGAAAGGAGAGGGGAAAAAGGAGAGACACATTAATAATGTGATGGTAATCCCAATGTGCATCAAGAAGCTGCAGCACTGTACTGGGCATAACTGAATCACTACAGTTCAGATCCAACAGCAACAAGTTTGTGCTAATTTTATTGGAATAAGCTTTGACTTTTTCTTCCCCTCAAACAGATGGATGCTTGATTTTCATGCTATAGCATTAATTACACTACATATTACCAGTTTCATACCATAGGGTGAGGGCGTCATTCTGAAGACTGTTTACAAACACTGCCATGCCACTGTGCTGTTATCTTCCCTCTTTAAAAACAGGCAAGGCAGTGCTATATCAGTGCTGGTGCTGAGCCAGCAACATGTGTAACTTCTCTGGTACTTTAGAAAACAAATGTGGTACAGCATTACTGTAATCAGACAGCAGTCATTAAATATCTTAAGTGGCAGAAGAGGCAGTGACCAAAAAAATGTCAAGCCATGGAATTGCAAATTAATGCATTTCCAATGAGCATGATGAGGAGTGGATTTAATTAATGCTCTACACAAGAAACTTGTTCAAATGCAAGTGACTGGACATGAATGAAGAGCAGGCACGAGACAGGAAGAGCAATGGGAACATTTCAGGTGGTGCACACGGATGGCACTGGCTGGAGATAGTACCATGGAAACTTGGGACACTCTGGTAAAGACAGGAGACAGGAACAGGAGGAATTGGGTCAAATGACAGCAGCTTATTTCTGGTATCTAACCAAAATGGATATAGGAAACACCTGATGATGTCTGGTTAGACCTGAGTAGGCTCTGTGTTATGGCTGTGCATGCATTTCCTACTCTTGAGAGGTACAGCTGAGTTTTAACATTTTTATGTGCAACTGTGACAATACTGCCATTGGGAAAGCAGTGCATGCACTGGGGCAATAAAAACAGCACTGACCACCTTAGGTGATGTCTTATATAACAGGCAGTTAGAACTTTCTTCTGAATCCATGTAACTTTTAGCAATTTTGAATTATGAGACGGAGAGCTAAAACCCCTTTCATATTTTTCTAGTCATTTGCTTACACTGCTGCATTTCTGGGGGTCACTTGTGGTACAGCAAGAGCAGTTTGGGTGGGACTTCATTATTCAGTAACAGGTTGGACTGGGTTTAAAGAGGGGAATATTCTTGTTCCATGCAGATGTCATGTCTTATAAAAAAAAAAGAAATCTTGAACAGATTATGCCATTACCCACAGGCCTGACAAGGCTCAGTGTGTGTGTGAAGAACTGCACACATACTGGGAAACACACATAAAAGCAGATTTGGATTCAGAATCCACCACAGATGTTACCTTTCTTTGTTAAGTAGGTCATGCTGTTTGCAACAGCAGCTGTCTTATCTTTAGAATCCAACGTGGTAAATCGAGCAAAGTCATCCACAAAATAGTTATCTGAGGGAGAGAACAAGTATTAGATCCAAAGCAACTATTACATGTAAAATCAAAATAAAATCACTACTATTACCAGAACATTAAGAACACATCCCATTTTGCTCCTTGTGATACTGCTTATGCCTCATTTTCACTGTTAATGTATAGGCTGAGAAATGAATTTTGCTGTCTCACAAGTTACATTAATAACTACATTGCATATTTGATAGGCAGAAGTCAGTTGAAAGAATTACCCAAGTCTCACTTAGTTGACACTAGTACATGTAAATAATATACACTGAAAAATCCACTGTGTCACTGTTTTTCAAGCACCTCAAAAAAGGCAGGTGTAATGTCATTGTACTGCAGTCACTGAATTGGGTGTTCAAGCATTTAGCAATGGAACATTTTGCTAAATCTGAAGTAACTCCAGAGGTGACTGTCAACCCTGCTCAAAAGAAGGTCAGAACTAAGAAACAATCTGCTGCTTTATGCATTATATGACTGGTCTTGGCTTTTTGCAGCATTACTAATTCCTCAACTTCACCTTAACCCCTTAAGGTCTGTATAAAATCAAAACAAATTCCCATTTTGAAAATTGGTACACATTTAATGTTGTACAATAACATCTGCCCTGCACCAGGGCTGGGTCAGCACTTGGGGTGCTGTTAATGCTTTGCCACTAGAGCTTTCCACTGGAACAGCAAGTCTTTCACTCAGACATTTCAGGTTTAACACAATTAAAAGCATCCCTTACTCATTCCTGTCAGATCTAGGTACTCTCTGTCAGACCTTAGGATTCTTGAGTTAATTCTTGGAACAACATTAGGCTGGTTCATGATATACTCAACCACATCTTGGTCATTAGCTAGTTCACCCTGAAGGAAAGAGGAAAGAAGCATTATTTATTACTTCACATATAAAATTGCCTTACATAACATAAAATAGTAAAAAAAAAGCAATTATGAAAGCTAAGTTGTCTTGTATAACATGTATCCAGGGACTTGTGAATCCCTTTTTCCAAACCTAGCTTCTCTCAAGCCACAGACAAGCTCAGCACCCACCAGGTATACAGCTCGCTGGAAGATGCTTGTGGTTTCCAGGATTTTGTGCATGGTCACGGTTTCCAGGTCATCAGGATCCAGCTGATCTTTTTGGAAAGGCATTCCATTGAACAGCACAACAGGGAGAGGGCCAACCCCTGTCTGCTCATAGTAAGCTCTTGCTTCCTAAAGACAGGAACAGAAGCAGCTTCACCATGTCAGCCCTTTGCCACAAAGGCTCCTAAGGAGCTGTGCAATACCCACAAGTCTGCACTAAGCACACCAAGAGACCCTTACCCTTCTGTTAGATACAGGGAATGTTAACCTGACATAGGGCATAAGACACTTTCTGCATCTTACATGCACAAAACGTCCTTGACTTTCAGAGTTTCAAAGCAAAAAAAGTTACTTCATAATACAGAAGTGCAAAATGCTCCACTAAGTTCATTCTGTAAATTAATTCCAATGAGCACTTTCTGGTAGTAGCAAAAGATGCACAACAGGAAACATGACTTTGCCTGTGGGAGCAAATGCAATGCCAGCAGTGATAGCTGTAATGTAAGACAGGGTAGAGAATTCTTTTATTAAAGAATGTGTTTCTTAAACCTGTAAGAAAACAGTTACTTGTGAGGCAGGGAGTTATTCTGTCAAGACAAAAGTCTCTGTTTCACGTAACCACTGTAAAATGCACTGTCACTGATAGATACCCTGTTAGAAGTTAACTAGGTTCTGCTGGTTAGAGGTTCTGGTCGAGGCCTCTCCTCTCATACAGAAATGCCTGTCTTACTTCTATGGATTTTCTTTTCCTTAAAATGTTTTTCTCTTCACTACCCTACATTGGAAGACCCATATGCATATGAGCCTACTTTCTGTGACCCTGACTGCATTCCTTACATTTACAGATGAAGGCAGCCTCATGTGTGTTACAGAGTATTGGTGACAGCATTTTCATTTGGTTTAGAACAACAAAAAGTAAGAAACATCCCCTTATAGAACTTCAAATCTGCTTCATCTCACATATAACTGGTTCAATAGTGATTTGCCCTCCTAATTTTCTCCACACAGAAAAGCATCAGCCCTAAAAATCACTTCAAGAATTATTTGCAGAAGTTTGTTGGATGTCTTGCTATAGAAAAGGCATTTTGAATTCATAATCATGGCTTTATCTCACACAGTATTCAAATACTGATTCAGAAGCCCCACACTGATCCCTCCCAACATTAAAGCCTCTTGGTTTTTTCATGAGCCATTCCATCACCTTGATTTTTTTGCACACACTTTTAAATTCTACTGAAGTCTGCATTCCGTAATGAAAGCATGACTTATGAGGCACAAGAAAGCTACCTTGGTTCTTTACAGATAGATTTTTAAAATATATATATTACATTATATGTATATTACATAAAACTTGTGCTGAACATAAACAGTAAAGTATTACTTCAAGTCCCCAATGTGGTAACAAAACACTTACCTGGTTGGTAAGAGAACTGGATCAAGAAATTGTATGTAAATATATTTTCAAAACTGTTGCAGCAAAAGAAGTGGGGGAAAAAAAGCTCTATTTCATGAATTCTTACCTTTCTGTTCTGATCATAGGCAGAATCAATTCCCAGAACGCTGTTGACTTCCACGTAAGGATACTGTTTCTCAAGAACACTAACAACATGTTCCACTTTCAGCTGATCTCCTGTTTTTACTTTGTTATATATCTGAAAGGGGAATACAAGTTTACAGCTGCAACTATAAAGCCTCTGTCCTTCTCAAAGGTAAACTGACCTGTCACCTGTATTACAGGAGTTATAATAAGGCATTAACAGCCAGACTGCAAAACTTACATTCATATTTATCAGCTGCAACAGCTCCTAAGCACTTGTAGCCATTATAAGTGTCTTGCTGTACCTTGTAGTCATCCCAGTGAGATTGGAAGAAGGTAAATATATATTTCTTTAAATAATAACTTGCATCTTTAATGAGAAAAGGTATTTGAGGAGGGAAAATAGTGCTGGGGGAAAAGCCTCAAATAAAGCATATCCTAGGAGCTACCTTCCCTTCAGAACTTGGGATGTGCTTATGAACAATACAACCTCATATGTAAAGCAGGTAACTCTTTCCCTCTTGAAGGCACAAGATTTTACTTTGAGCTACAAATACATACCCATAATGAAAAGAACAAAAGTAACTGTCTTTAGGTAACCAGCAATTTAATGTCACAGTATGCCCCAAGTATCAAACCACAGGTGAAATTCATTTACCAGCCCCTCTATTGCCCTTTAATGTGGCAAAGGTACACAGCTAGAACCATTCAAACCAAATTATAATAATAAAGGAATGTAGCAGCTCAGAACTCACAGAATGAGCAAAGGGGCAGGATCAGAAAAACGTGCAAAAGTGCTAAGTGTCACAAGGAAACCTAGTGTCACTTGTTAAAGTTAGGTCAGAAGCACTTTACAGGGACACAACATGCATTCTGTGGCACTAGTGTTTGGGGATACTCTGCGTACTAACCAAGCCAAAGGACAATTCCTTCCATTATCTACATATTAGCCCATTAACATAATCTTACTTACATGGAAAATATTAAAACATTAATTTCCCTTTTAAATTAATACTCACAGACATGACAGTCTGAAAAGCATAATTGTTGTCCATTTCTTGTGCCACATAATTGTATGTCCTAAGGAGAGCAACACCAGCATCCTGAAGTCCATCAACATCCTCCGAGTCATTGACTACAAAGACCAGTCCTATCCTGCAATCACACAAATACCCAGGTCATCAATCTGTTACACTGATAAAGAATTGACTCTTCATACAACTGCTGGTTATGATCATCATTTTAAAGACAGGCGTTTTCTAGAACAGCCTGGGAAGATGTTGAGCAGAGCAGCCAGGAATCAAACTTAGGACATATAATCTCTAAGGAGTCCATCAGAATCTTGCTTTTCACCCCTCTCTCATCCAAAACTTTAAATTTCTTCTGGACTGTTAGAGAAACTGAGCTCTGTTTTGCTAGTAGAGAAAGTTATATTCAAAAAATGTACACATACTTTGAATTCAAGTTATGTAACATTTCTGCGGTGTCCTAGCAGTGAGAATTTTACAACTGCAAAAGTCACATGAACAAAACTGATGTTAAAAAACCCCAAACATTAAACCACAGCAATTACCTCAGCGGGATGTGGTTACTGAAGAACATTTCTGCCACATTCAGTAATTCTGCTGTGGTCTCATGAGTAGGATCTACTATCAGCACCTGTATACAAACAGCAAGTGAAAAGTTTCCATTCCTTAAGAATTCAAGAAGGGGTTTTGATCAAAGATCACTTTATTCACGTCTCAGTGCAGAATTATCATCAGGCCTACTTTACACACTGCCAGGGAGATGAGACTCATCAAATAAAAGGCTTTTTCTGAACTATCTGAGTCCATTATCTACAGTACCCACTCTAACCAAGTCCTTTAACCAGAGGAGACAGGGCTCCTCACATACTCGATACCTTTATCTCAGTATAGCCTGGCACTGGCTGCTGCCTCTGCCTGCACACAGATCCACCCATTCCCAAGTGCCTGGGAGACAGGCATTTGTCAGAACTGAGCAACACTTGCCCTGCTTAGTGCCCTGGAGAGCCAGTGCTGCCAAGATGTTCTCTGCTGTCCCAACCCAGACAGAACTGGGCCATTCAGACTGCATGTAGGGCCCTTCATTCATGCAACTGTTGTCTTACAATTTAAAAATTTCTATGTTAAAAGTATTGAACTCCAGAGAAAAAGGTAACACGTCAATGCTCCCACAGCTTCAGACGGTTCAAGTCCCTATTTTCCCCTAATCAGAGTTATTTTTTTCCAAAGGGCCACTTTGCCACATGACAAGTTAGAGTGTACAATTTGCAAACTCTTCATCATGTCTAAGTTTAAGTAATTTACCTACAGACTAAAAGGACACCCAGGACTAAGCTGAGGGCTGTTGATCATTTGTTCAAGTCTTGGTCCATGAATGCTTTCTAACTGAAACAACTGAAGTTGGTCTTAACTCTGCTAAGAAGACAATAGTTAACAAACTTGACAGATTTCATTATCCAACTTCAGGTATTATCACAAAGTTGCAACATACCAAATTGTTATTTATCAATGATAATTTTGTCCACTGACAGAACAACTCCTGGCATCCAATAGAGGCCAGAGAATCATGCTCAGTAATCTCTGAATCTCAGCCATAACTTACTAATATGAGGAGAACAAAACCTTTTAGAAAAGCATCCTCTTTCTCAAGCTATTTAAGGGACATGGAGTCCAGTGTATAGGTGAGGTAAGCTGCAAATGCTGATGTTCCTGCTCTTGAAGAAACAAAATGCACATTTCATCTAGTCACATTATTACTTACAAAATTATGGAAGTTTTTTCTAATTTGTCTGATCACACCAGGAAATGTGGGACGCAGCAGTTCTTGCACACTGGAAGGCCAGGAATTATACCGACTATCAACTTCAAGATTGTTGATCCACTAAGAAAAAGTAAAGGCATTTAAATGATTGATAATCCTGCTCTGGTCTGAGACTAAAATATTTCCAAATCAGACACTATATTGAGATCTGTATAATTAAGAAATAATTTCATACTCACTGAAATTGCAGGGCTTCTGATGTCCACAGCATAGTCAGAATCTGATGGCTGGATGTTCAACTTCAGAACATTGTGCAAGGAAAGCCCCTCGATTCCCAAGCTGTGCAGGCCCTCCATAACCCGGGCCTCATTGCGGAGCACATCAATCAAGCTGCAAGGAAAAGCAAAATGGGGTTGAATTTTAATGCCACAGCAAACAACTTGCTCTTACCCTAAGGGTTAACAGATGAAAGGTACAAACAAGTCTGCCATGGCCAGGCATTAGTTCTTATTTATCACCTATTTCTTACTGTCATAAGAAACTTGAGATAACTTAAATCTATTCAAATAATATTTCTAGGTAAAACTGTGTTAATTCAGCATAACTAATCCATTTTATACATATATATGTGTGTGTATATATATATCTCTCTGTGTGTGTGTAATTTCAATTCCATATTATTGAAACACATCTTGACAAAGATATAGGGTGGTTTCCAGATTAAAAATTTACAGTGGTTTATCCTTTGAGAATTGCTGTCTGCAGAATAAATCTGTATGCTGACAGTCTGAGAGACCAAAATCTTGCTAGTCACAGCACAGGTCAAAAGAACAGCACAAAGGTGCTTCCCACTCCAATCTTCCAAGGGTATTCCACTTTTCACATTAGACTTTTTTTGTTGGAAATGCACTTGCATAAGACAAGGAACCATGATTTGCTTGTTACAGTACTTACCAATTAAACCTAGTCTAGATTATGAAGAAGGTTCAAAACTGTCTAAATAACTTTATCATTCATGCACAAGCAGGATGCAAGTCTCTAAACAGGATACAATTATTATGAAAAATAAAACATTCCTACCTAAATATGTCCTGAGTGTCTAAATCAATAAGTAGTCCATTGATGAACAGGGCAGAATCTCCTGGTTGCAATCCTAACGTTCCTTTGAAATACTGAAAAGAAGTAGGAAGCCATTACAAGAGTGCCCTGCACAGAAAATACTATTAAAGAGTTTAATGTTGGTTTTTTCCAACAGGTCTTGTCTTGCAGTACCAGTTACAAAGTTCTATTTAGAGGCATGATGAACACTGAAGGAGAAACATTGTATTTGGATATTTTACAACACTACCATCGTGAAGACTGTGAGAAAAGGAGAGGATAACAAAAGTACCATGTGAAGTACCAAGAACAGGAAAGCTGCTTCTGGTCAGAAAAAAATTACATTTTTTTATTAAATAAATCAGGCTCCCAAAGAAAAGCTGAGTGTTAAATTGTATCTTCCTGTGGATAATTACATAGTAAACTCTAACAGTTAAATTGTAGCAGTGAACTTAACTATCAAATAACACCCACAGAAAGTGAGCCCTGCAAAGAACAGCTCTGAAGGGCAGGGTTAGATACAGCCTGGTCTGGATCTAGTAGCTCAGGTGTTCTCTGAATAAAAATGAATCCACAGAACCATAGGTTTACTTGTGGACCAGAGTCTGATCTAACACATAACAGACACCAGGTAGCTTTAGCTTGGTCTTACATCCTATACTTTGTCCCTTCCAGAACCACACAGGACAAGTGTGTCAAACCCCATCCCTTCTCTTCTGATTTCATCACTGCTGACCAGCAAGGCATTTCTCTCTCAGAACAGGAATCTCAGGGGACTTGTAAGTAGCTTTGCATTTACTACTAGACTCACCAAACATCACTGATTAGATTCCTAAACAATATGTGTGTACTTAACATACATTGTCTTTTTCCTAATACTACCAAATGAGACTGAAATGTGTGAATAGAGCAATGGAGCTCACACAGCAAATGCTGCTGTTTGACTTTTTTTCATTACTATCTTAAACTTTTGCTTTGCACTCCATCCAGACCACATTGCCTGGCATATTTTAATTGCACAAAGTTCTGTACAAAAGCCTGTACAAAACTCCCAAGTGGCTGTTGGTTTTTGCAGTGTTTTGCTAATGCCAAGTACACAACTGAGCTGTCTGAAACACTTCTGCAATACAGAGCCTCCTCAGTGCCCTCCAGAGGCCCCTCAGACCTGGGGGGGTTATGATTCTGTTTCAAAGCACATCTAGACTTTGCTGGTAAATTTTATCCCTTCACTACTTTCACTCTCAAAGCACCAACACTGGAACCATTTCCTCCACAGTATGAATGATTCTAAAGCCACAGCAGGTTTTTAATTTATTCTGTGACTTCCTAGTGATCACTGATACATATAGATATCTAAACATCATTTCAAACTGGATAATGAGAACTAATTTTTCTTAAAACGCTATGAAGATGCTTAATATAGCTGCTTTTCAAGCAATAAATTTCTAACAAGAGCAGTATTTTCATATTTGAGCAAAGAAGGTTAATTATGTTCCTCATCCATGTTTGAAAATCCACCACTTCTTCACTTCCCAGAAGGATACTACAAAGGTGTGTGTGAAAATACTGGGTCATGACCTTGAGCAACATGCAAACAGAAGTGCAAAACAGAAGGCACTAAGATATTTTGTGGAAGCATTACCTTTTGGTTCTCTTCAATTTCTGCTCTGAGTTCCGAAGAAACAACTGTTTTTGTTATGGCTCTACAAAAATAAAAACATCATGCTATGAGCCACCTTTCTGTTAATCTGCTGGATAGATATCTGCTTATCCTACCTTTTGTACCTTACATACTAAGATAATGAACTTTCTAGTACAAAGACATGCAGCAAGAAGCAGTTGCAATTGGTGATAGCATTAAATAATAGGATGCAGCATTTTTCTTCCACTGTATAATCCAGCAGCACAAAAATGTTAAGCACATGCCAACTCTCAGTGTCTAATTTCACATTAACCATAATAAAAGTGTGCAGCTGCCAAAAATGTAAAGATGGAGGCTGGCAACAGAAAATAGGGGATTTCACTCCTCATGGTGGGGTCCCATTCCTTTCCTTACTTTGGATCCAGTGATTGCATCATCAGAGTGGGCAAGTAGAGCCCATAGATCAGACTGAAAACACAGTAAGATGCAATGTCTGCCTTAAGAAGCTCTAAATAACACCTTAACATCAGGTAATGGGAAATAACACCAGAAATCAGTTTGTTTTCACTCTCATCTCAGGTATATCTCCACCTACTCAAAAAGGAGGAGTTTCTATATTATCTTCACAATCCAAGCAATGGAATTTATCAAGAGAAATATATCTCTAGACTGGCTGGCCATGTAAGAACATCATTGAATTTTTTGAGACTGATTTGAATATGTTAAAGACAGTCACTGCCAAAGTGCAAAAACCAGTGGAATTGCACATCAGCCTCTGACATGACACTGACTGGGCTGTTTGGCAAAGTGGAGCCCAGAAGAAGAGTGGGACCCCATGAATAGATAAATCTTAAGGCCACCAAGCAGAAAACCCAGCCAATAAATTCTCAACTTCATGCAATAGGTTTAGAGGCATTTCACAATAGCATGGGCAATTCTGGCAAATTTTCCACCAGTCCACATCAGCTGCCATCCAAGAAAAACACTGTAAAATCCTCTTTGTAACCCTAGGCTGAAGAACTTCCCAGCATAAACATTCCCCAGTGTTTGCTTCCAGCTAAATGAAAGTCAGAATTAACCCAACCAATGCTTGTCTCAGGTCCCGAGAAAAGGAGAGTAAGAAAACTTCGTAGGAGCCAAAATTAAAGTTACCTGGCCTTTGTAGGAAAGTTCTGACTGAGATCTTTCATGACCATCAGAGCATCCACAGGGGGGGCAGTCAAAATGCGAGCAGCAGTTTGAAAACTCAGATCTTAGAAGGGAAAAAACAGAAGTCAAGAACTCAAAACAAGGCAATGCAGAGACATCTTAACTTTAGCATTCAACTTTTTTGCATGTTACCTAAGAAAATTCACTTCCTATCTGCACCTATAGATACTTCTTTTAAACTCATATTCTTTGTATTCAACTTCCACATGTTGCCTTGAAGTAAGTAACCCTTTCCAGCTGAACCAGTGTGTGCTGCCTACAGGTTGCCTCAGTGAGCCCACACCAACACTCTTTTTTCTTTGGCTGAAGTGGGAAGATCTGCCCTTCCACTGGATATAGTGGATTAGTGGATAGAGTGGATATAGCAGATTCCCTGTGGCTACAACATGCACTCAGCCTTTTAAATTACTCTTTTTGAGAGGATGAAAAGCCTTTTCACAGGCCTTTACAGATGTTTTCCAGGGAATGAGGCCAGAGCAGCATGTAATTGATTTTGAAATACAGTTTTCCTCTGGTCTTGAGAAATCTCAAGATTTCACATCAAAAATGTGATCTTGGAAAGAAGCTTTACATTCCTTTCTTTTCTGCATTCATCAGACCATAAAAGCAGTCAGTTTAAGAGCAAGCAGCTTACTGTACTTCACAATAGAGAAAACAATGTCAGAAGTTCTGTGAAACAATGCTAAAAGCTATTTCAAGAGGACTCTACAAAAAAAGGCACTTTAAAAACACAGGTGTTTTCCAAGTGAGACCGAATGCAGGAATTTACAGTCAAACTCTGTCAACTGTACACAGCCACTAACAACCTCAGTAGTGTAGAACACCAGAAAACATATTCACATTGAGTTTTTGCAGACCATAACTGAAAGCCTTTATCCAGATTACCTTGTAGCTGCCATACTTTCAAAGGTGCCATTTCATTGGTACTTTCCACGAGGTGTTTTCTGAGCTCTTTCAGCTCTTCTGACAAGTCAGGATACAGCTGCCTAAAAGGATACAAAGGTCAAACAACTTCTGTGGTTTCCTGTAAGAAAGTCTGCTGCTAATTTAAAGAAACTACCACATGAAAAGGTATGCTGCTAACACATACAGGAAACTCAGACATGCAAAAAATAATAGCAAAGCAAAAGATTGGCATTTCTGCAAAAGGTTTTTTGATATGACAAAGTCCAACTGAGTTTTACCTTAGTTTTCCAAAGAGAAATCCTTGCACTTCATCAATAGGGTCATTTTCATCTATGACTGTAGCATTCACATCTGTGCCTATGAACACACAGAGAACACCACTAGCACCAAGCTACTCACAAACACAACAGCAGGAAAACCTGGGGTTTGTATGTGAATGGGCACATGTGAAGAAAAGGTATACACAGAGATTACACTGTCAAAATAGTTTTGGCAGATGCATGGGAGTTTGTAGAACAGAGATCAGTGCTCTTTAAAGGCAGCAAAAGCAAAAAAAACCATGCAGAATTCTAAGTTCTGTCTTCCCAAAAAAAAACCCCAGGAACAGGGAACACATTCTGCTCTGAAGATGGATAAGTTAAGGCAAATTGAAGTAGAGAAACTGCTTTACACCTGCAGAGAAGCTGGCTATCTGGTAAAAAATTAGTTTTTAAATTAGTTACTAATTCATTATTTAATTATTACTAATGTAAAATTAGTTGCATTAGTAGTGCCATTACTAAGATCTAGTCCAGGGCCACGACTCCAGCATTTCACAAAGACAGAAGACAAGTGCCATGGCAAAGATATGCTTCACGAGGAACATGCTCCCAAAAGGGATTTCAGAGCTAAGGAAAGAAAAATATCTGCAATTCAGACATTCACAGCAAAACAAATATAAAATTACCTTGGCAAAATTAAAATGTTCACATTAAAATACTTAAAATAATAATTCACCTTTCACCTGGGTATCATCCTTGGCCTTATATTCTGTACTTTTAATAGCCAGTTCTACACCATAGCCAGAGAGGTAGACCTTTTCTTTGCTGGGGTTCTGTAAGGAAAAGCCAACAGTGTGATATTGCCATCTTTGTTTTGATCCACAGATTAAAAGCTGCCACTTCCCAAAGCTAAGAAATCTCAATCTGGTATTTCAGACGTAACTGGTAGCAAGAAACAAACACAGTGAGTGACTCTGCAGTAACATACTCTAATAATTTTATTTCCTATTGTATTTCAACACACTTCTTGAAGTTCAGCAAGCAAGAATTATCTCTATGAGCCAAAAAAACACCAAAATCCACAAAGTAAAATGGAACACAAAACATTGTTTTCAGGATTCAGTGTGTGAGCAAAGCAGAGGGAAATAAGACTCCTATCATCAAACCAGATAGAGGGTGGAAAGGAACCTCAGCTGTGAAGTTCAAAAATGAAACATTCACTGAAGAGTTACCACAGAGAATGACAAGAAATAAAATAATGACAAAAGACAGGTGCATAATTAGTTCTGCCTTTAATGATAGAAACATGATCACTTTCTAAAAGTATTTTGAAGTGTATAGGAGTCACATACCAGTAGATCTAAAGTGTAATACACTGAATTTTGAATGCAAGTACTCCTCCCAACACTGATAAACAACTACTTCCTTTTATAAAAAGGAAGTGGTGTATGCAAAGTATGACTTTATTTTATTAAAACTACAAGTAATATTAGAAGTGAACCAGCTGATGCCTTTTTTTTTTTTCCACATTCAAGCCTGACTGCTACACTGCAGGTTTTGGCAATATTCAGTAATATTCAGGTAACAAATCAAAGAAGTTCAGTTTTTCAGAGCTTTTGAAATATAGTTTTAAATACTAATCCAGTGGCCATGGACAATTTGGTGGAGGAAGATGGAAACCAGGATAAACTACACTAGGAATGGTAAGTGGTTCTGTAAAAAAATTGCTACAGAAATAATGTCTTTCTTTTAAAATTGGTACCTTACTGTTAATCCTTGCTTTTTACATCAAGTAACTAAGTGGCCTGACTGTGAAAGATCTGACTGTTTCCTATCATCTAATATGGGTAGAGAAACACTTCTTTTTTACATTAAAGTCTCTAATTAATCTGGAATTTAAGTCTGGATTTGTGAAATCAATCTTATTTAAACAATCAGGAGATTTAAAATAATCTGTATTACTCAGCTGCATGCAATAAAAAAATAAAGCTTTGAGCATTCCAAGTAAATGAACAATGACAGTAGGCAAATGTCAATTTAAAGGGAACAAACTTGGGTCAGGTTTTTTTTGGAAAACCAATGCCAGTTACTCTGTTCCAAATACCTCTGTTCCAATGCACAAATGTACTCACAGCAATGTAGTGTCTGAGGACATAGGTGATTTCTCCTGCCTCAGCCTTTGAAACAAGGCTCCTGTGGTGTCTGTAGAACTCCTCTGAGCCAATCTCAGCATAAAGGATGACCACAGGACTTTCGGGGTTTGACGCTGGGTACTTGTGGTCCCCCTTGAACAGAAATGGCTTTGGCCTAAGAGGGAACAGTGAAGAATGATGCCACAGTGTGATTCACAGCACTTCCTCACTCGATGCAAGATGCACAGCTCTTCCTGTTTAATCACTGCTCCTTTCTCACTGAATGCACATGTCAAGCTATGCCCACAGATTACATCAAGGCTGGCAGCACTTGATGCACGTCGATAAAAGCTTTGTGTAAAATGAACATATGAAAAGGAAACAAGTGACTAAGAGCTATTTTGAATCTAATATGATCCTAATTTTAAAAATGAACACCTTCCCTTAAATTTCCAATTAACTTTCTCTCCCTGTGGTGATTCATAAATTCTGGATGAAAAATTAAAAAGGCTGATAGAACAGATGTGCCAAGGGCACAAATTCATTTGAACCTGGTCCTTGGCTTAGTATACAAACAAGAAAGTGAATGAGAAGTCTATTTTCAGCTTCTTTGTTTACATTTTGTCTAAGTGCAATGAAATACTTAAAATATTCCCAGTAAGTCAGAAGAATAGCATGTGAGCTATAGATGCCATATGCCTGCACTGACAAAAAAACCTCTTTATGTTTAAAAGAGCCAAATTACCAAGACTACAAAAATCATATTGAAAACTAAAATGTTTTCATATCATGAAAACAAACTGGAATATAAGGGATTGGGTTGGTTTTGGTTTGTTATTTGCTTTGGGGTCTTTTTAATAAGTATTATATTTTATGCCTTCTTTTTGTTATTAGCAGTTACAATCAAGTTCTGTTCTTGTAGAGAAATCTGAATTTTAAATATATTGTGTGGTAATAGTTTTCTTTGTCAATGCTGAGAAAACTACACAGAGGAAAAAAAATACTGTACATGCTTTCAGCCACTCATAACACAATTTGTTACATTAACTCTCATTTGAATATGCAGCCCAGCTCCTTCTATTTTCCCTACATACTGAAGGTTTGACACACTCATGAGAATTCCTACTGTCCTTCAATAGTTTCCAGCTATTTCCAGAATTTGTTTCCAAATTTTCCTGTGTACATTCCTCTTCCCAGCAGAATTATCAAAGAGCAAGGGATAAGAAACCAATCATTGCAATCTGAATTAATACCAGGTAAGAGACTGCCACTCCTGTGCAAACAGTGGACAGGAGAAATCAACACTGAAGAACACAGAAACAACAGGTTTATTATAACTCTTCACAGCAGTTAAGTCTAACAGGTTAAATTGTAAGAGCTAATCCAGTAATAGGAAATTAAGCAAATACCTGTCTGAAGCTGCCTGTAAAAGGTTTCCAAGAGAGTCAAATTCACATGTTTTCTCCCCATGCACAACAAAAAACAGGGTACAGCCCTCTGGTGGAGATTCATCTGCTGCTATCTGTATAAAACATTTATAATAATGTAGGTTGAGTGTTTGCCCTTAGAACAAGTGAAAATTATAACAGTGTAGCTGTGCACCAAACAGTATCATTTCCTACATTCCAAGTTTTGGTTGAGGGTTTTTTTGGTCTTAGACATCCCAAACATCTGTATTTGTTACATATCAAATGACAAAATGACTCCAGATGAACAAGGAAGATGTTTTACAGTATTACTTAAATAAAGCACATCCTAATGTGAGACAATTTGCAATGAATTATGATACCCAGAGACTAAAAAAGAACAGAGAACACAATGAACTTTCATTTATGGGTTCTAATCACTACATATATATATACACACAGATATATAGGTATGGATTACTATCTTCAAGTAAATTCAGCTGAGCAACAGGAACAGCAGCAGCATCACAAGTACCAATGGAGCCATAGGGATGGTGCTCATAAAAATCTTCACACAATTATTGGTGCAGCAGGCACAAAGATATGCAGACATGTCCAAATGCCAATCCTTTAGTCTACTCCAGACAAAAACTCAGCACCTCATGAAATTTGTATGTACATCCACTCTGTAGCTCAGGTGTACAGACCAGTTAATCAGTTCAGGTTTTTTATACTCTCAAATGTTTCCTTCCACAGCTCCCTCCTTCCTGAGCCTTGGTAAAAAGCTCTGCACATGATCTGAGCATCTCCTGTACTAACCTGTTGAAAAGCTTGAACTGTTGCAGAATAAGAGCGTAAAGACAAGGAAAATTTCAACAAATTCTGCTGCAAAGGTGACAGAGTCTGGCAGGCTACTTTCAGCATCTCCTGGTAAGAAGAATAATCACTACCTGCAAAGTCAAAGTACAAGCAGTTATCTTTCTATCCCATAGTCTCATTGAAGAGGGGCTTCTCATCTTAGTGTGATTTCTATCAACAGAAGCCCATGGCATTAATTCTAAGTATGCACAAGACCATTCCTCCTGCATTTTCATTACAGCCAATTCTACAGATGGATGAGAGTGAACTTCAGTAGAGATCCATGAGAGTACACTTGAACACATTCTTGAGGATGTAAACATGGGCTGGGGAGGAGGGGAAAAGTTAAGAGCTCCCATTTAATTTCAGATGAGAAATAGTAACACAGAGAAAAGGCATTTAAAATATTTCATACTTCATGTTGAAAAAGGATCTGGCAAGCAAAACGCTTCAGACTCGTCCACTACAGCATTTGTCAAATGGATATCCAAAAGCCTTGAGCACATTACAGCAAAAAATATTACTGAAATTAGTATTTTAAAAGTCAAATGAGGACTAACACAATGGAAAACAAAGTATTGTGGTATATTTTTCAACTATCAGTCAGCATCAAGAAAAAGACTGTAAAAACTTACCATCATGCTCAGCTGTCTTAATATTCTCACTGGCTTCAACAAAATTCCAGAATTTTTCTTGACTTTCTTCTGATAAAAATTCACTAAGTAAGATGAGAAGAGTGAGCCAGATCTACAATCTTTCTCTCAAGTTACAAATCTAACACCTTGTAATGCTTTACAGAAAGTTAGCACCTACCATGTATTTACCTATATCAGAAAACTGTGTTACTAGAAAAAGCACTCCAGGAAAGCTAAAAACAAACAAACCCAAACAAATAATAGCTGCAGACCAGGACATAAACACAGTACATGAAAGCAGCTTGTAAGGCACCTACTGATCCTTGAAATGCCACTAACAGGCAGCAGTGGCCATCCTGGTAGCTCTCCTCCTTAATGCATTTCTTTGCTCTCTCTCTTTTATGAGAAACACACATTTTTGTTGATTTTGCTGAAACAAACTGTAGATTATTGTAATTATGAGCTTTGGTAGGCTTTGGTGGAGGTTTTCTTTCTGCTTGTTCTTAAACAAGCAAAAGGAGAAGTCACAGCTTCAAACCATGTTATAATTCCCATATATTAAGCATATCACTGGGAACATATACAAGGTTAAATAATGAAACTCATTCTCTCAACACTGCTAACCACAAACACTGTATCATGTCCACACATGTAACATACTTGCTATCTAAAGGATGCTACGGAGGAATATTTGGAGCCTGCTCACTGCCACAGTAACTTGTGTGTTCCCATGCAAGGGTAAGTGCTGCCTGAACATCTGGGTAACAAACTGCAGTGCTGGGCTAAGTGCAGTGAAGAGCAGCAGGGATCTTACACTGCACTGCTGCATCATGCTGCAGTTCATCCCAGGTGAACAACCCTTCCCTACACAAAGTCTTGGAACACAATGGATCAAGTCTTTGGCACATTATTTTGATTATTTGCTTACTGTTTCCCACTCTCTTAGGTTGAGTTTCACACAGTCTCGCAGCGCCAGGGTGTTTAAATCCTGGCATTAACACCTGTGCTTTGCATTTTACTGCTGAAGGAATTTTCACTCTTCAGCTTCTCCAGAGAAGGTTACAAAAAAGTAATTTCACCTAGGACACACCTGTCCTCTGAACAAAAGCCATGCTCATGTGAATGAAACCCAGCAATGCTCAACTATTTTCATGTGAAACTATGTGCAGTAAAACAGACAAAATTCCACATTTGCCAATACCCTTAAGTGACATAAAATTAAGCACAAATGAGCTTAAAATTCTAAAAGTCCTACTGACATCTCCAAACTAAAACATGACCAAATCAAACAATGGGGGATTTCAAAAGTGCTAAGCAGACTGGCAGTGAAAAGACAGCATTTTGCTTTCTTTTTACACAACATCTTAAAAAAAACCCCAAAAGTCTTTATTACCATAGAAGAAATGTTCCCAGGGTGACTTGCACAACTCTTAACAAAGCAATTGACTTTAATCAATGCACAACTCACATGAACAAAGTTAAACTCAAGCTTTACTGAGCTAGTTATACAAGAGCAGCAGACATATCAAAACCTACAACACTGAAGTAAAATACATTTAGTTATGGAATGTTACAAGACCATGCTAAACACCTCTATCTAATGCTTTGAGTAAAACTCCATTAAAAATACCAACTATGTAATTGTTTATGGTTATTAATGTTTGTTCTAATGCACGATGAAAGAATTTATCACACAAAAATCCTACTACTGTGTCCTCTAAAACACTCCTCCCATCTCCCCATGCACAGCAGTGATCACGTTCCCATGTTATTACTGTTGGTAGTGACCAGAAACCAAAGTGCCACATAACAAAGAGAACACTTTATCCTCTAAGCATATTCTGATTTGACAATGGAAAAATCACAATGCACTTACCTTGTTTCAAGGAGTAAAGGAGTTGAAGACCACTTCGTAGTTAGAGATGTTGTCACAGCCTTAGAATCTGCTTTTACAAGTGAAGAGCTGAACCAGATCCCAAGAACTGCAATAAGTATTCCCATTTTATAGAAGACTGAAAATGATGAAGGAAAATAGTAAGTTTTGCATTGTCTCTTCTTATAAACACAGGCTCTCACATATCCAAAAATATATAGAGACATATTTTGAGATTGCATTTAATACAATACATTAATGAGATGAACATCATCTCACTTGGGCTTACAAAATCAGAAACACTATGAAAACTTGAAGAGAGGCAAGGAATTTACAATGTTACTCCTGAGATGCAATTAAACCTAAATCAATTCCAGCTTCCTCTGTGTTTATGCTTTCAAATAAGTTTGCTTCTGTTCTGGGACACCAACACCACATACTGCTTGCTCTAAGAAGTATTGCAAAGTGCACATATTTCAGACTGGGTGGGAAAACAACCTGCTGTTCATTTCATGGGAGGTAAAGTCACACCTCGTGTCAGCACAGATCCAGCAGCTGTGGACTAACCAGAGGCAGATGAGCCAGGCAAGGATGAGGTTCCCCAGTCAGTCCTTTAGGTTCTGCTGGGCACAGCAGACTGCTTCTTTGGGGAATGAAGAAACAAGTATTTCCTGGCTGCACTAAGCAGCACCAAATTTAAAAGCTGAAAAACGAATGAAATAATGCAAACAGACTCAAGTGATACAACCTACTGTGAGAAATGGGCCAAAAAAATGAAAATTATGACATTTCTTTATTGTCCTTCACGTGTATTTTCAAGCCTTTGTATTCTCTGGCCTACACACCAAAATAAAGCCAAGTGGAATTTCCTTGCCCTCAACTCTTAAGTTTATGGAAGACCTGAATTCTTCTGTTGGCTTTCCATTACAGTCTCCAAAAGTTCAAGCTATTTTTGCCCCTCTCTGACTACAGTATATTTATATTTACTACATAATGCACTCAGGTACTCTTTCATTTTTTTATCCTTTTTTTTTTCTGGACAACACATTTTCCATGTCCCACTTGCACATGAAAAAACATCCTGCTCCAATTCTACATATATCACACCCAACAACCTGCCAGGATCTAACTTCTGTCTCTTTTTTATTACAACCTCAGTGTAAAGAATAGGGTTGTATATCTGTAGCTCTAAGCTACCCGTATACATACATAGACAAACTAACCAAATCCTACTCTCTTTAAAAGTTTACACCCCCTCCAGTCAAATGTTTCCCAGCAATCACTCAGACATTGTTCTTTCTCTGGGGATAAAAGCAGAAGTTCCTGCTGTGATCTGCAAAGAGCAGCTTGCTCGCTGCACACGACATTTGCTTTACGCCACACCTGGGAAGCAGACAGATGGCATCACAGAATGGTCACAGCCATCACCCCTGGTGTGCACAGGGGGAAGCTCAGCCAATATTTGTGGAGTGAAACATTGGCTTCTGCCAAGTACAACAAAAAATCCACAGTCCACAGCTCCTCCCAGAGATGGGTCCTTCTTATTCTCTGCAAATCATACATTGGAGTTTGGAACAGGTAAATGAATATATTGACAGCATTCTCATGCCTAAAGCTCCTACACTGCTCTCTTGTGCCTGCTTTCCTGCTCTGAGAAAGACTGTAATAAAAGCCTTTTTCTGTACGAAACAGGAAAGAAACCAAAGGATACATTTGTCACCTGACACAGTTCAGCCAACTGAAAAAATGAAGTTTAGAAATATCTACAAGCACTCAATAATAACAGCCATGAAACAAAGGAATGACCAGTATCTCAAAGAAAAATACACCATGGAAAAAGAGGCAAGAGGCACGAGAATGAACATAAGTGACACAAGCAGATTCAGCTCTGTGCCAGGTAACAAAGCAAAACCCAATGTGAATTATGGCACTGCAAAGCGGATTGCTCACACCTCGGTTGTAAATATTTTTCCTCCTAATTTTTCTTCCAATTACTCCGTTTAAAATACTTCTGGAAACTTGCACACCCAGCCCTGGGGAAAGGAATAAATCAGCCCATGTTTACAGTCAGTGCCCTCTGCCGTGCCCTGCGAGGTCAGCCTGGTAGCGAGGGGGTGAAGCGCTGTAGTGCAAGGAAGGGCAAAGGAAAGAAGGATGGAAGGGCAAAGGAAAGAGGGATGGAAGGGCAACTCCTGCTCCAGACACAGCGCTGAGGTCCCTGAACCGATATCGTGCACGGCAAAGATCACTGATAACAGCGATCACTGAGCTCGGAAAGCTCTGTTACACAGTCCTTTAAAGCGCTCACGCTGCCGTGCTACGGATGCTGAAACCAAAGGATGGCGATTAACTGGTCAGCCCATGGCTAGAAACCCCTCGTTCCAGCCGCCGGTCGCTTCCAGCGCCCTGTCACTGAAGCGCTGAGCAGCCGCACGGCAGCTCCGTGCCGCCCAGGGCTCAAAACGCACACTAAACCCGGGCCGACAAGTCGTTAATGGTGCGGGGCATTAAACGGGAGTACAGCCTCTGCCGCTGCCCGGTCCCGCTCCACTCGTGCGCCCGCTGAGCGCCCGCCCGACCCCCGCGGGGCGCGGAGGCCGCTCGA
>VZTH01000542.1:0-11851 GCA_013397815.1 Aleadryas rufinucha
GGGATGGGGATGCAGGACACGGGACACTCCCTGGTGAGCACGACAGACACCAACCCACTCTAAGCAGCCATGGAAATACCCATCTGTACCTTTGTTGGCAAACCTCTCCCCAAAACCATCGTGCAGGAGGGGTGGGCTCCCTGTAGCTGCTGGGAGAGAAGCAAATTTCCAAGTTTTTTTACACTCAGCATTGCCATAAGTGGTGTTTGGGTGGTGTTGTCCCGGTGCTTTTTAATAGAATCTCAGCAAAACCAGGCAAAAAGTCCTGGCATGGTGATTTTAAACCTAAAAAACCCCTTTAAACCTTGTTTATGGTTCACCAAAGCCAAAAGAAGTGTTGCAGAAATCTGAGAAATGCACTAAACTGGCATTTTGCTGCTCAGTGCTTTTCAGGAAAGTGCTTAAAACCTCACAGGGGTGTTTTCAGTTTTGTTCACTTCAGTATTTTGGCAATCACGTGTTTAATTGGTTTATCAGGCAAGAATCCTGAGGTTTCACTCCTTCCCTTTTGCACCATCCCTTGGCAAATACAATTATTCTGGAAAAAAAGCGGGGGTAATCTTCCTTTTCAGAAAAAAAAGGGGGGAAACACCAGAAAAAACAAAGATAGTGTTCATGTTTGTACTGATATTCAACCCCAAATGATCCTGGGGATTTCCTCATCACGTGCACGTACATCTTCCAAGAAGATTAATGATTACCAGGCTGAACAGGTTGGATGTTTTTTTTCCTGCTGAGCAAGGAGCATGATTACATTTTAATCTGGAAAAATAGGTACAGCAGCACATCTCTGTTTGGCTTGTAACTCGCTGAGTAGCTTCTGGGATTTGTTGTATAATATTTGTTAAATGGCTTAGTGGGAAAAAAAAAAAGAGCACAGAAGGAGCTCTAAAACTGATGATGAGAAGTCTTGTGGTAACAGAAAATATTTCCTCAAATGGGTTGGGAAAGAGGAGACAAGCAATAGAGCACATCAGTCGTTTTCCAAATGGGAAGATGGGAAGGAGCTCCTGGCTTTGTGGTGACAAGAGAGATTTTTAATTCAATTAAAAAAAAAAAAAAAAGAAAAGAGATTTCTTCATTAATGCTCCAATGGCAGGTTGTTCAGAGGACAAAGGAGGGTGGAAATAAGGGGGGAAAATGAATATATTCTTAGTCTCCTAAGCATTTTTTAATCACTGTAGCTGAATCAGGGCCAGATGCTGTTTATGTGGAAAACAAAACAAAAGACAAAGGGAAGGAGCTGCAGCCCAGAACGGCCCCGTCCTTCAGCTGCTCCTCAGCGCTCCAAATTAACCTCACCATTCCCACAGCATCCCTGCTGGGATAATGATATGTTTTTGGGAGGCTGCTTATGGCATGTGAGCACGAACAGCAGCGAAGGGGCTCGCCAGGAGCAGCAGCTCCTGCACAGCAAACCCCACTTGTTGCTGCTGCTCTGCCGGGCCACGGGCAGAGCGTTGGTGTTTGTGCAGCCCCTGCACACCCGGGCTGTGTCCCTGGGGATTGCTGTGCCCCACAGGATCCAGCTTCCCTGTGCTTTTAGCAGCAGGTAATTGAGATGAAACGGATTTAAAACCTGCCTTGAAGTCGGGCTGTGAGGCTGCAGCGTGGGCTGCACGGAGCTAAGGCAGAGGAGAATAATCTGGCAGGGCAGGATGGAAATTCCCCAGGTGCTGGCATCGGGCTCCAGCCCCAATCTGTTTCCCATGGGCAGATCACTGACATGCTGCTCTTCTCCTGCCCACATCCCCAGGGAGGCAGAGGGTCCTGTCCCCCATTTCCCAGGGGGATGGACACACCTCACCCCTGGCACACGGCTAAAGGGCGGCTGCAGATGTGTCCTGAGCAGGAGGGGTGTGCTGGGTGTGGGAGCCATTCCCTTCTTGCTCTTTTTTGCAGTAGAAACCGAGACATTCCATGTCTTAGCTCCTTCTTCTTCTTCAGAAAACCAGTCCTGGCTGCTGTGGTGGGGTCTGTAACCCCCATTGGTCTGGGGTGACCTCCCACAGCCGAGGCCTGGGCACCCCTGGGCTGATAGAGCCTCAAAACTGCCCCTCTGCTGCCCTGAGCATGAGATTGGCCCTATTGGAGGGGAATGAACCCCCGTAGCAGCAGGTTCTCACCTTAATTTAATTGAACTGCTCCCTGCAATGCTGAGAGAAGCCTGGAAATGTCCCTCCAGCCTGTAAATATCGAGTTTCACTGTGTTTCACACCCATCCCCCGGGTGTTCTCTCCGAGGTGCTGACGCTGTCGGTGCTCATGTACCCCCTGCTCCGGGGCCTGGCTCTGCACCTGCACTCGGCTGTGACCGGCAGCTACATCCCAGGGACACATTCCATCGCCTTTGTCAACTGCCTCAACGAGCAGATCGCCAGGGACATCGCCAGGTACGGACACGCTGCCCTTGCCCGTCTGCCCGAGCGCTTCCACAGCTGCAGTAAAGCTCAATGCTCCCCTGTCCCTCGAGAGGATCGGTGTCCCTGGGTGCTTCGCCTTTCTAGGGGTGCCCAAGAGCCCAAGGCCAGGCTGGACAGGGCTTGGAGCACCCTGGGTCAGTGGAAGGTGTCCCTGCCCATGGCAGGGGTGGCACTGGATGGGCTTTAAGGTCCTTTCCAACCCAACCCATTCCATGATTCTGTGATACCCAAGCAATGCTCCTTTCCACAGACTCTGTGCCACAACCCCCTTACCAGAGCTGCTCTGTCCCAAGGAGAGCTGACATTTGCCTCTGAAGCCAATGCCGTGGTAACATCAAGAAATTCTCGATTTATTTCACTGCCTTGCGTTTTCAAGACCCGTTTTGAAGCCGTGACCCTGAATTTCTGGGTCCTCAGGTGGATTAAGCCTCAGCCTGATGTTCTCTGAGCTCCCACAGTCTTTATTCCTCTCTAGAACAGCACAGACAACAAAATGCCAGGAGGGTGTTGATGGAGAGGGACAAAGCACAGCTCTGATATGGAAATGAAGTATGGAAGGGTCCACAACAAACATTTGTGAGGTACCACCCGGTACCACTCTGCTCAGCAGCAAACCTCAGGGAATGAGGGCTTTCCCTCGAGTTTTTTCTTCTCCTATTTTAATATATGAGATACTTTGCATGATCTTTTGCATGCAGAGTTTTTTTCACACGTCTGTCAGTCCCTGACTCAATGGATGGTCTGTTCAAAGTACTGAACCCGTGGTGACTGGGGAAGTGTTTATGATGGACCGTGAAGTTTCCTGCAACACCTCCTGCGCTGTTTTCCTGCTGCCCTGCTGCTGCCAAAACCCCTCCATCTCCAGCAAAGTGCTCCCAAACATGTTCAGGAACTGACAGGCTACTGAAAGGGAGTTTGTGTCACCTTAAATACTGCAACTGTGCTAAGAAATTCAAATAGAATTATGTCTGCACTGCTCCATGTCTCCTGAAAAAAAGGAGCGACTGTACCTGGTGAAAAGAGCCTCAGTTCCTGAAAATGCCTCATCCTAACAGCTTTGCAAATGCTTTCCACTCTTTGTTCCTCATCTTGCAGGGAAGGGAGAGGACATAAATCACTCCCCCTCGCTGAGATGTGTGTACTTTGGTTGTGGTTTTACTGCCGGAGTAATTATTCCTTTTTGAATGCCTTTGGAGCAATGAGCCCTGGTTGTAGGGGATGACACAGGGCTCCTACCCTGATTTTCCCCCACTCCTTTTTCCCGTGCTCTTGTGTTCATTCTTCCTTTGCACTGAGGGGAGCACTCGCTCGGATGGATCAGTCTGCAAGGAAATTTTCCACTGGTTTAAGGAAAAGGGGTTCAAGCTCTGGGAAAGCAGAAGAGCTGCAGGTAGAATTCAGCATCTCAAGACCTTCTTGGCCGTCCCCTGTGCCTGCTGGGAGGAGCTGACCCCCTTGGCTGGGTGGTGTGGCCTCTGCACCTCACCCACCTCACCCAGCCCCCCGTCAGCCCCCACTGCTGCTGTAGATCTGTGCTTATCATTTTCTTTTCTGCTTATCAATATTTAATCTGTCTCACTCCAGGGCCTGTTGTGAGGCACGGACAAAGAAACACACAATGAAGTGCCCAACCCAGAGCTATCATGTATTATGCAGACATTTTCCACAGATCACATTCAGCTTCTTCAGTGTTCCCCGTTCCCCTGGTGGCCTCTTGTTGCTGCTCAGCTCGCTGGGACAAAGCTCAGGATCTCAGTTAGGATCTCAATTTATTGGGACAGAGCACCCAAAGCAAAAGGCTCCTGAGCTTGAAGTGCCCTGCAAGTTGCAGGCAGCAAATCCAAATTGATTTGTGCCATGTGTGACTTGTCACAGCAGGGGTGGCTCTGCTCGTGCTGCTGCACTTTGTTGGTCTAAAGATTAACTCAAGATGCTCCACGAGCATTGAATGCCTACACATGGTGAGAGCAAAGAGCCCTGAGCCTCCTGGGGTGCTCCTCCTCTCCAGCCACGGTCCCCCCAAGCTGGTGCTGAAGAAAACCGAAGGTGGAGTCACTGGTGCTCTGCCTGAAGGGATGGCTGCCACCCCTGTGAGAGGGGCCAGACACTGCTGTGGTCACAAAACACAACATTTGCCCCCTTTCTTCTAAAAATCCACCCTGAGATTGCTTCAGAGCTGTGTAATCACTGCAGTAGCACTTGTGCTGGCAATAACAAACCAGCCCACAGCTCACGGAGGCAGCCAGAGGGGAGGAATTTATTTGGGCTCCAGATTTCTAGGACATTTTGGGTTGAAAATAGTTTATTAATATAACAAGATGCACGTTCAGGCTGCTCTGGGAGGAAGGGGCACAGTTTGACAGTGGCAGATAAACCCCTTCCTGTCATCCCAGGTGGGTTCTTGTGGTCTCACAGTTCAGCTCTGCCCTGGTGACCCCACAGCCAGAGGGGCACAGGGCTGGCACTGGGCAGGGTCCTTGCACCCTCCAGGCCAGGAGCAACACCCAAACTCCCTCCTCAGCACAGGGAGGGTCCCAGAGCCCTGCCAGGAGGGCCTGAGCTGAAGTAGCTCCAGCCAAAGGTCACCTCTGCCTCTGTTTTCTCAGGGTAATAAGTAACCCAAAATTCCACGTCTCCAATGCCAAAGCTGCTGCTGGCAGTCCCTGGGCAGCACGAGGGAATGTCCCCATGGCTGGGGGTGAGCACTGAGCTGGGCTGGCACTGACTCCCCTCCTGTCTCCCCCAGGGCCATCATGGATAAGAAACTGGCTGCCTACGTGAACATCCTGCCCAAGAGCTCGGCCCTGTAAGTTGGGCTGGATATTCCTGAATGGAGGAGGCAAACCTGGGCTCTGCAGGGAGGGAGGGAGGGGATGGACACAGCCTTTGGTTTGCAGAAGGCTGCTGGGTCTGTTTGCTGTTGCAGATGATGGGGACAATCCTCACAGTGCTCTGAGCTTATTAAGGAGCACAGATGCTCTGACTGCCCATGAGGACCATTTATTTATTGGTTAATTGTCTCCATGGACATCCACCAATTCAGGATTGATGGTCCTGAGGATGTGGTGCCTGTTATCAGAGGCTCTGAAAAGAAGCCAAGATAGGGACCAGAAAAGGCCTTTACAAAATTAAGCAGCTTTTTCAGGCAGGAAGAGCAGCGTGTTTGACCTTGGAACAGGCCCAGCCCTGCTCTGCAGGTGTCCTCAGCTGTCCATGCAAAGGGACTGCACTTGTCAGAGGGGTTAAAGAGCAAAGCCCCAAACCAGCTTTTCCTGGTGGAAACACCCTGGGAGAAGCGAGGAGCAGATCCCACTGCAGCCTCCCCGCAGGAGGGTCCCCACAGTGCACCCCCATATCCCAGCTGAGGGCAAACCCAGTAATAACAACAACAAACCCAGTAATACCCTTCTTCCCCTTATCCATCACTTCCTACAAACCCAAAGAGCCAGAGCAGAGCTGCTCCTGCACAGCCCTGGCAGCTCCAGCTGGATTCTGCTCCGTGCCCTGCTCAGGAGACACCGCGACGCCTCCGAGTCCTCGTCATGCAGGAGCCCAGCGGGGAGATGAGATCAGGGCGGGCTCCTGGCAGCAAAAATGTTTTGAAAGGTCACATCTGACTCATGAGGAGTGCAGCTCCTCTCCTGTGGGGAAAGAGAGGAAGAAAGCTCAGCCTCACAGCCACAATCCCTGCAGGCACCGTCCCCTGGCCTCTGCTCAGAGCGGGGCCACCACCACAGCCCCCACAGGCACCCCATTTGCCCTGCCAGTCCCCCTGGGCAAATTCTCTGGAGGAGGCTCTGGTCCATAAATCTCACTCATGTGCTCAGCAGTTTTGGGGTCAGCGATGCTTTTTGAGCATTGCTGACCCCCAAATTTTGTAAAGAAATGGCCACGTGCAAAAAGCACCGAGCAGGGAAAGCATCCCGAGGGCTGGCACGGCTGCAGCCAGAGCTGGATTTGCTGATGCTGCTCTTCTTTTAAATCCAGGTATTTCTGGAAAGGGGAACTGGAAGAATCCACTGAAATACTGCTGGTAAGGGATCATTCCCTGCATCACAAAAATCCCCGTTGCAAACGGCCCCAGCTGAAAGGGGCTGCAGGGAGGTTTGGGGTGGGGGGTGGCACCGACCTGCTGGGTTTGGGAACATCCCCCTGGAAGAGCCCAGGAAGGGCTCCTGGCACACCCCTGGCCATGCCGGGTGGGGGCAGTGGAACTGCACCTCAGGATCCCTCCATCCCTTCACATCTCCCCTGGGGTTTGTTTTGGTCAGGATCCCTCCATCCCTTCACATCTCCCCTGGGATTTGTTTGGGTCAGGATCCCTCCATCCCTTCACATCTCCCCTGGGGTTTGTTTTGGTTTTTTTTTTACTCTCCACAGTTGGTGAAAACAAGGACGTCCAAAATAGGGGAATTGTCCAACTATGTCAGGTGAGGCTCTGGCTCCGTGGGAGCACTGGGTGTCCCATCCAAGGTAGGCTGTCACCTCCTGCTCCAGGTTTAGGAGTTCCTTGAGCCCCTTCCCACCCCGGGGGGTTTAAGTGCTCCTGCTGTATCTTATGAGCCAGAAAAACCCAGAGACAGCATCGGCAAAAAGGAAAAAGTGGCAGAAATATCAACTGGGCTTCACCCAGCCCCTCCGTGCTGGATTCGAGGAGGGATTCTCCCTCTCCTCACCCAGGTTATTCGCTGACAGCCTCCTGACAGGATTTCCTCCATTTCCCGAGGGGGGAGCACGCGCAGCTTTGGGCCAGGCCCCCGGCAGTCTGTGGTAAACCCCAAACTCAAAGCAAAATTCCCACGTGGCAAAAAGGAGCTGCGGGTGCTTTGAAGTGCGGGGAGGGGCCGGCGCTGACTCTGCTCCTCCGCGCCTGCTTCCTCTTCAGATCCATCCATCCCTTTGAAATCCCCGAAATCATCAGCCTGCCCATCGACCAAGGAAACCCTCTGTACCTCAAATGGATAGAGGAGAACGTCCCACGGGACTGAGGAGCGCGAAGCGCACCTCGCTTTTGGGGAGACCTGGATCCTGCTGAGCCGTGTGGGGGACAGCTTCTGTCTTCTCGGATTTGCTGTAACACGGGAGCTTGGGATCGGGAAACATCCCCTCCTCGGCTGAGCAGCCCGGAGCCCGGGCAGGCTGAGCTGGGAAAGCACCAAAGGCTGTGGATGAGGATACGCGGAGATGTTCCTGTCAGGACGCTCGGGAGCTGCCTCAGGCTGGCCAGCAGCGAATTCCAGCTGGGAGCCGTGGCCCGGCAGCCCCGGCAGTGCCGTGTGTCCCCACAGCCAGCGCCTGAACCCTGCCTGGCCCCTGCTCCCCGCAGGTCCCGGCACCGTGCCCCGCTCTGCCTCTGCCCCGCAGCCCCGAGGCTGCAGGATGTGGCCGCGCTCCCCTGCCGGCAGCCAGCGTGCTGCTGGAGCCTCACAGCATCCAAGGAAGCTGCAAACTCCAGCAGACGCCGCGAGGATTTAGCAGGAGCCGCGAGCAGCGCTCGCAGACTCTGCCCTGCCACGGAGAGCTGGGATGAGCTGGGCACCATCCGCTCCAGGGACACCAAGTGCCAGCAGGACACTGCCCTGGCCCTGCATCCCTACCCCCACCTGAGCAGAGCCCTTCTGCCCAGGCCAAGCTGAAGCTTGTAGAAAGATCCTTGTGTCAATGGTTTATGGGATATAACTTATGGAACGTTTTCCAGTTATTTATGGGGCTGGGAAGGGAATAAACAGGAGGGTTCTTACCTGGGCTGGCTCTCGTGGTCGCAGCCAGGCAGGAGGAAGGGCCTGGAACACGACCCAGCAGCACCAGCTGCCCCATGGTGGGCACTGGGCATCCCAGCTCAATAATCCTCATACTTCAAAAAAAAAACCAGTGATGCTGAAAAAAAAACCCCACTTTTTAATTGTACATCTGACATATTAATTACAACTTGGCTATAACGAGAGTTGCTTCCAAGCAGCAACCTGAACTCAGGAATCAGAAGGTGCACAGAGTTGTTATAATCTCTATTACAGCGAATGCAAAATATACTCTGCAACAAAAATACTTTTAAAGGCTCCACATTGGATTCTCTGCAAGAAGCCAGGACAGGAGGAGAGGGAACAGAGGGGGAGCAGAGAGGAGCCAGGGCCACATCCTGTGGGTGCCCCCACGAGGGTAATGTCCATTGGCACATCCCTGCTCAGCCCTGGCACAGCTCTTGGCAGCCCCTTGGAATCACGAGGGCTCCTTAGGCACTCAGGAAAGGGAAATATTTTAAGTGATCCTTTGAGGACGAAGCTAAGGCAGGACAGGGAGTTTTCCAGCTGCTGGACCCCTCCCTGCCAGGGGTTGGGAGCCTGGCAGCACCTCTCCCAAGAGGACAGGGACACTTGGCTCCGGCTGAGCCGAGATCCCACAAGCACAGGTAGGACAGGACAGGGTCTGCTGATGGACAGGACCCCAGAGCCCAGCAGGGCCCACCCTCCATCCCATGGGACAGCCACAGTGGGATGGGGGACAGACGAGGAGGACAACATTAAAAATCTCTTTCTCTCTCTCTTAAGGAAAAAAAAATCTAACACATCTATCTGATATTAGAATCTTCTTTAAAAAGCCAACTGCTCTGCTCCTGCCCAAGCTGGCAGTATTGCTTTGTTAAAGGAGGGGGCTGCTCCTTCTCTCCTGCAGACAAATCAAGCCCAGTGCTCACAAACATCAGCACTGCGAGAGAGGCACAGCCACGAGGCCACAGGGATGGCCACAGGGATGGCCACTGGGATGGCCACTGGGATGGCCACAGGGACCCTGGTACAGCCCCTCCCCCTGCCCCCGCTGTCCTCTTCAGCCTTTTTTTGGTTTGTCTGCTGGTTTGGCATTTCATTTGGGATGAAGATTCCTGTAGAAGCAAAGGCCTTGGGCTCCAGTCTGTGAAGCGCCCGTGGTGGTTTTAAGGCAAAGGAGGATTTTTTGGACGATCTCTCCCAAGATCATGATTGTCAGAACAGGGAAATGAAGCTGGTGCAGCATCACTCACAGTCCGGGTTGTGGGGTGAGAGCACATCTGCCCCGTGGCTGCAACAGCCACACGTGGGCTGGCTTGGGGGCATTTTCCTCTCACGTAAAACAAACCACATTCCTTTAATGAATGGATTCAGGATGAGGTGGAAAACCCCAAGAGCTGTGCCCAGTTTCCCATGGGCACAGGGACGAGCTGTGACAGCCCAGGGATGAGGAGGGGTTCATGTTTTGGCAGCAGGACCCCTCGAGGCTGCTCGGCCAGGCCGGGACACCGGGATAAGCCAGGCTATGCCGGGCACAGGCCGAGGTCCCTCTGTGTGAGCAGGGTGTGGGGTGTCCCCCAAGCAGCTGCTGTGCCAGGGGGACCCTTCTGGAAGGGCTGGACCCCTCCCTGCTCTGACCACCACCAGGATGGCACCTCGGGCTCGGCCAGAGGCTCCGGGGGGAGAGCACGGCTGAGCCACGCTCTGCACAAACACAGCCAAGGAGCTAAAAATCGTTAACATTAAAAGAACAGAGTGTCGGGGCTGCAGGTTCCATTCCCGGGCAGCGGGGCCGGCCTGGGCGCTGCCTCCACCCACCGAGAGTCCCGGGGGGCAGGACCGGCACCTCTCCTGTGCCTCGCGGGCTTCCCCAGCATCCCGATCTCTTGTGCTTCGGCTCCGGGAGAGGTTTCGGGGCTGGCGGGGCTCAGTAGGGGGTGGTGCCTTCCCACTCCACCAGGTACTGCACCTTCCCCTCGAGCGTCACCCGCCGGGCCAGCACCTGGTACTTCTCCCCGCACACCAGGCGGCCCGCGGCCCCGAAGTAGCTGCTGATGGAGGACTTGAGGTGCGACAGCGACGAGTCGTCCTCGCTGATGCTCTCGAAGGTGTGGCTGTCGATGCCGTCGTCGGGACGGTCGGGGCCGGCCGCTGCCTCGCTGCCCTCGGGGGTGGCCGCGGCCGGGCGCCCGCCCTGCTCGGCCCCTCCTCTCCTCTTGGCCCCGTAGGCCGGCACCGCCAGTTTGCGCTTGCGGCTGCCCACGGTCCTGCGGCTGCCGGGGAGGGCACGGGGCAGGAGTGAGGGTGGCACCCGAAAGGTGCCCCCCACGCCCCTGTAATGGCTTCTGGAATTTGGGGGAACCCAGTGAGGACTGATGGCTCTGATCCTGCACACCCAGCAAGGGCCACTTTGAGACCCCCAGCCCGTTTGGGACACAGGGAGGAAAAGCTCCCCGGTGTGGGACATGAAGGGGGTACATACAGGCCCTCGGCCCCCTGGCCATGCCACCAGAACCCCTCTGGATGGGGCCAAGGGGCACAGTCCTCACCTGGACTCGTAGGAGAGGCTCGTGGTGGCCGAGCCCGAGGTGCTGGTAGCATCTGTGGAGTCCACATCCGATAGGAAAGTCTGTCCTGAGCTGGCACTGTGAATGGGACGGGGGGGATGGGATAGGCTGGGATGCAGCATCAGCCCCAGGCTGGCACCAGCAGCACCCCTGGCCCCCCACACCCCTGCTCCGGCTGCACGGACCTTTTCAGGCTCTGGATCTCATCCAGCGTGAAGTCGAAGATGCTGGCCAGGTGGTGGTTGGTGCTCCAGGCCGAGGTGAAGTCACTCTGTGCCACAAAAACAAGCTCACCCCTCACTGCCAGGCACAGGGGTGCTGCCCACACCCCACCCCTGGCACCCTCTGCCCTGGGAAGTGAGCTCGGCGTGGAACACTTCCCAAAGTGAGGGACACGAGCTCTCCCTGCCCGTGGGAGTGGGGAAAACTCGCGGGGCTGGGCAGTCCCACAGAGCTGCCAAACCCCGGGCTGGCTGCCCAGAGGAGGGGGCGAAGGACTCACGCTGGGAATGGCATCCTCCAGCAGGAACTTGGCCCTCTTGCGCCGCGCTCGCCGCTTCTGCTGCTGGAGCTGCCGCGGCAGGAGGCTGCAAACAGGGCGTGAAGGGGGGCACGGCCACGGGAGGGGGCTACTGCGGGAATGTCCGGGGCAACGGGGTCACTCACCCGTCCTTATGGGCGTATTTGCTTTTCCCTCTCTTCTTCAGCTCGCAGGAGCTGCTCTCGCCCTCGCCGGGGGCTTTCTCGGGCAGCACCTTGCTGGGGGGGTTCGGGGGGACGCGGATCCGCAGGCGGAAGATGCATTTCTTCTTTTTGATCTCCTTCCCGCACAGAAACCTGGGCGGCACAGGGGAGGGGACAGCCCTCAGCAGGGCTGGCACGGGAGCATCCCGCCTCCCTCCCCGTCCCCATCCCTCGCCCGGGACTCACCGGCTCTTGTAGCTGTTGAGGGCGTTGAGGAGGTGGGGGCCGCGCTCCGAGATGGGGGTGCCCGTGAGCTGCGGGACAGGGGGGCAGGCAGGGCTCAGTGCCCGCTGTGGTTATGCAAAATCCAAACAGACGGGGGAACCCGAACTCCGGCTTTCGGCTCCTGCCCAGGG
>VZTH01000543.1:0-79044 GCA_013397815.1 Aleadryas rufinucha
GTCTCGTTTGCACCTTAATTTGGACAGAGGTGTTTCCAGGAATCTCAATAATTTGATCATGGCAGTATGTAAGTCAAATATTCACTGTGGTACTTTGTGCTTATCTGGCTTCACTATATGAAACAGCAGTCATATTAATAAGCTTATTCTTCCAAATGTTAATTCATTAATTTTTTTTAATCTCAAGTTCTCTCCATGATTCAACCATTTCCTAATTTTGATCATTCATTTTATATTACATTATTTTTACTTCACTGAAAGAATACCAGACACTTTTTATGGATTCCTTGTCTTCTCAGACATTGTAGCAACTTGCCTCTGTGAGGGAAAACTGTGATGAGGCAAATAAAAATATTCACACTTAGCACGGAGTCTGAAGTTTTAAACCTCTCACAGAGAACTGAAATCATTACTGGTGTACAGTGAGAAGCCTTCACAATGAAGTGAGAGAAGAAAACGCAGTCTAAAGGGCTGGAAAATAGGTCACCTTCACTAGACAACATAAAGGACCTACAATGCAAAAAAACTTTTCTGAGAGCTCAGCCCCCTGTTGTACAAAAAGAGATGACACCACGAAGAAAGAGAGCACACCTGAAGCCCAGCAACACACTGTCCGTCCTGCAGAACAGATGGAAGGGACATTGCTTTTCACTTCCATCTGCTCCAACTTATACGTGGTCTGAGGCTGGCACCACTACTTAGGCACTACTAAAACATAACTCCAAAGTGCACAGTACTTTTATTACAAGGTTGTATCTTTACTAAAGGAAATATGAATATTTTTATTTTATTTTATTTTATCTCCAGGTGGGGGGAAAATAGATATTTCTCAATCTTACGTACATTTTTTCCTTCTTAAAAACAACAACTCTTTTCCAAATAATTTTGAAAAGTGTTTGGTTCATTTTCAGATTGTGTTAACTGAGTGCCTTTTCCTAATAAGCAAAACATTAAAGCACAGATGCCAGCTTCAACCTTGCTTTCATCTCATGCATTAATACAGGCAAAATTCAACTCTTTGTTACCCAGAATATGGGAAAACTGAAGAATATATGAAATATCTGCATCACAAACTGTTAAATTTAACAATCAAATTACCAAGGATTTTTCCACTGACAACTTTTACCTGTAATGACTAATTAACATTTTTTGAGAAATCTATTCAACAAAGTTAGCAATGCCTGTTCTAAACTACTGAAATTGTTGTGTGCCTGATATCTGAGATATATGTAACCTCTTTTCCTGCAGAATGCATATTTACCTCTATTTTGTTCAATTTAAGTGTCTCCTTGAATCTACTTGCTCTGGCACTAAGATATGTTAACTGTCTGTTCTTTAACTGCTTTGACATAAATAATTCAATTAATTTAACAAAAACATGATTTTCACATAACTCTCTAAATTTCTTATAGGAAATACTGTATCTTGGCACCACAACAAGTATGTATTCCTAAGATTAAAGAAGTGTTATAAGATAGCTGGAGTATTGAAATGCTCACCACCCCGTCTGAGCAGTAGTAAATGGGCTGTTACACCTAAGCTCACTTCTAAGATATACAGATTCTCATTTGAGAAATCTTTTTTCCTTTCATCCCCGGATTTGAAAATATGTGCATTGGTTAGATACTTTACATAAGATACTGACATTTCTTTCTAGCAATTGGGATTATGCTTACATCATTCATCATACTGTATCATAGGTGATGATATGCTGTTAAATACTGATTTTGTAGGTACCTTAAAATACAGTTTAAAAGGTTTTACAAAGATACTGGCTGTCTACTTTTCAAGAACATAACTTTAATACATCCATGCATTTTCATTTTATTGTTCTTATTAATATGAATGTTTTCTGTCATATAAATTATATTCATTATTATATGCTTATGCTTATGTCCAAGCTCCTGCTCCTTAGTTTTGCTGTTTAAATTATTCTTGTACATAGAAGTTAAGAGAGTTTTATCTAAATATTTTCAAAATATATTTGGGTTCTGTACCTTCAAAACAATCATTGCCATAGGCCTCAATATAAATGATAAATAGTTTAGCATAACAAATATAAAGCTGGATCATAGCCAGTCTTTAGAACTATACCATAAATTTATGCATATTGTGAAAAGTTCTGCTTAAGCCCACCTACCAATAAGTAACTGTTTTGTTTTCTAATAGTAGTTAGTTTTAAACCTCTGCTGACATATTCTACTTCAGAATAGAAGTTGGAAATCCCCCTGGGTACCGAGCAGTCAGTCCCAAGCAGATTGCAGGAACACTAGTGTGAATATCAAGGCTCACAGCAGCACCCAAAACTCAGTTGCTCCCCTACAGCATTTCTGCAGATTTTCTGTGTTGTGGTTAACAAAATAGGACTGCAAGATTTGCAAGCATGCAATTTAGCAATAATAGTTGCACAACAAAGTTTAGGTAAGGAGGAAGAAAAAGGCCAATAAACCTATCTAGAGTTTGGAAAATTCATTTATTGTCAGTATTTCCTCACTGCCATTTTATGCCATTTTGAAGTCTTGCTGACCCTGGAAAGGTCTACTATTTGAGAAAAAGATTAATACAGATTACAGCAAAGTTGACTGTTTCTGACACACGTTAAATTATTTCACCACATACAAAACAAGCAGGACTGACAAGTATCACCAGTCAAATTACAGATGAACTTCTTGACAGTGTTGAATAAGACTGTTTAGTAAAGACTTTATGAAATGTTTAATATTTAATGGAATCTTTTCTACAGGATCACTAAACTGACAGTAAGCTTTATCCATCTTGGGTCAGCTCTGCAAAACATTTCTGTAACTAGAATGCAAGAAAGGAGGAAACTTAACATTTTGCATGTAATCATGTATATCTAACACTTAAAAATTTCTGTAGAGGTATTGATGTAAAGACAATCAGAACTTATGAATACAGGAAGTACCAATAGTATGATTAAGAAGAAAGAAAGAAACTGGTAACGAAGAAAAGTTAATTTAGCTGAAACAATACAGGGTAGATGTTGAACAGTAAACTCAGCTTTTAATTAGGCAATGAGACAAATGAGGTCACGTTCAAGGTCAGGTTGGATAGAACTGTAATCATCCTGATCTAGTTGAAGATGTCCCTGCTTATTGCAAGGGGGTTGGACTATATGAGCTTTAAAGGTCCCGTCCAACCTAACCATGCTATGATTCTATATACAATAATATGATGGACAGACAACAATGTGGACCAATTCTATTACGAATCTCATAAAGAAGAAGTGTATCATCTTACCCAGATACGAAATGAAAGTCAACATTTTCTGGGGTTTGATGCTTTCTACTGCATTGTATTTAGGGCTTTTTTTTATATATATAATTGATCATTTTAACAGAATAGAAATCAGTCAATCAAAATTGTTAAAATAGGTCTTGTGGGTAAAGTTCCCTGTAAATGTTTTATTAAGGTCTCTTTCCTTACACCTCTTATTTCCTGTGATGCTGAAGGCCATTCCTGGACCCATCATTAGTATACTTCTTGAGTGATAATAATTAAGAATCTCTTTCCATTTCAAGGCTTTACTGATATATTGAAATAAGAATAGAGACTTACTACACAAATTAGTTAACAGGTCTTGTGCTGGTGTCAGGAGAAAGGAGGTAGTGGGAAAATGCTGATTTTTTTACAAAAACTTAACAACAGCAGGGCGTGAAGGGATGGCAGGGCTGTCATCTATACCACTGAGACAACAGATTGATGTTACACATTTATTTGTACTTCAGGCCCGATGGGCTTCTCAGCTTACAGCTGCTGTGCTCAAACGGGAGCACAAAGGGGTCTCAGGTAGGATATGTGACAATGACTAAATGATCTCAGCTTTCAAAGTGTCCCAAACAAAACTGGTGTAATCTCACTGCTGCTTATAACCAGCCTCTTTCTGGCAATAAAGCAAGCTGTTTTACTATAATTCATAGATAACACAATGAACCTGGACAGGCGATTGACTAGGGCAATTGATTTTATAATGTAATTCAAGTCCACACCAGCCCAAATTTAAGATACCAGAGAGATACTCACCCCTTCCTTTCTCTTTGTACCAATAGGGAAACTTCAGCAGTACCAAGAAGCCAGTCCTATATTTCAGATAAAGAAAAGCTGATATTTGTGGAAGCACAGCCTCCTGCTGTTAGCAGTATAGGGAAATCAAGGGTTTGCTGGAAGAGAGGAAGCTTGCTTTGAAAATACACAGCTGAGACCATAGTGATTTAACAGTTCAGGAGACTGAAGCTCCCTTTTTTTTTCCTTGTGAAACTACAGAAAAACCAAAGTTGTAAGAGATCAGGCTCAAAAAAATCACCCTAGAAAGTAGAAGAAGCCACCTCCTGGAAATGTCATTTCTTTTCATATGTGTACACAGCACAAGAACTGTGTGGGGATACTGAACTCTGTGAGAAACATGATATTCTAGTATTATCCTAGCACAGCACCTTGAAAACAGTTGTTTTTCCTCCTTGGACCCAAATAGTTCTGCAAAAGTTACTGAAATTAAGTCTGCACAGCATTATTTATTCGTTAACCCTCATTGCTGCTGCTGCTAGCACTATTAATGCCATATTTCCATTATTTCCTTCCATGTTCTTAGATTCACAATTAAACTGGAAATAGCCTTTAATTTTTCACAAGAAACTAAAGAGGATAATTGGATTTTATTAAAATAAATCACTCACAGCTTTCAATGTAAATGCATGGGTAACATCAAAGACACTAAAAAGCTTCTGAAAGAAATAATAATAAAACAGTGGATCAGTCTCACAAGTTTAACTGGCAACTTTTCCCCAGCCAGAGGGCCTGTTCTATTAAAACATGGCAAGTACAGAACAGCAGAAAAAGAATAAAGAGAATTTTCAAGAGGTGACTGCCAGATCAACACCACAAGAAGTTACTGAGTTTGATAAAAAAATGAGACATCAAGGGTGGAGAGACTACAGAGTGGCCTTTCCTCTGTAATTACCAGAGAGGGCAAAATGTTCTACAGGGGGATACAAAGCAGGGTAGCTTGCAGGCAGAGTAGTGTTGTAGTTGCGGTTTAAGACCCAGAGATAAGATATAATATCTCAATATGATGAACAAAAAGTCGACCAAAAAAAAGAAAAATTAAAGGAAGGATAAAAGAGGTAAAACTTCAGAAAGCTGCAGGTGAAGACCAAGCCACCAGAGAGGTGTTAAACTTTTGTGATGATGAGCTCATCATTTGAGATTCACAAATATAAGTCAATGCCAGCTGACATTTACTGGTATTTACATGCTTTACTGAGCTTTCTGATCTCAAACTCCAAAATCTTATTCTTTCACACACTTCATGTCTTTCATCTTTTCTTATTTTTTTCTTCATTTCTCCTTTCTAATGATTCCCATTCTACCAGTAACCATTCCATTTTATAAGCCCGCATTTCAAAAATGAATATAGATCAATACTTGAGAAAAAAAAAAAAGGAGATCTCTACAGGGCAATCATTAATGATCAGAAGAACTTTACAAAAAATGTAACAAGATATAGGAAGACATTAATTAAAATCACTAAAATACTTGAAATATCAACACCATTAAGTAAACATTAATGGCTATTTTCTTTACTCTTGCCTATCCTTAAACCTTGCAAAGGGTTCATAAAAATGCTGACCATTTAGTACATCTGTATTTTAACTCTCTTAAACTAAAAGACTGGAGTGAATTGTTTTGTCACTAGTGTACTAATGCATTAAACTCACACAATTCTAAACAATTAGGTACCATAAAATTTTCGAAGACTTCAGAGGATAAACTTTGGTTTTATTTTGCTTGAGGATCACATAATCCTGACAGAGGAACATGGAAAAGTTGTCATTGCAAGACCACTCGATGATCTTTGAACAATCTTTGTGACTGAAAAAGAAAATGGCACTTCCATCTTCAAGAACAGTAAAATAGAGAACCTTGAGCCTTGGAAGATGATGAAGCAAATAATACTGTAAGCCACATGAAAAGAAGCTCATCAAGAGTAGTTTTTACGGTACCATCACTGGAAGGTGATGCTTGACCAATCTACTGATCACCTTCTATGGTGAAATGATTAGCTCAGCAAATGAGGACAGAGCAGAGGATACTGAGTACTTTGACTTCAGAAAGGCTTTTGACACTGTCTGCCATAAAATTTTCAGAGGGAAACTGATGAGGTATTCACTGGACAGACACAGTGACAAATGGAAAACCAACTGAATGGACAGGCCCAGAGAGAGGGTGGTTGGTGACCCATAACACGAACTCTAGTTGGAGGGCAGTAATTAGCAGTGTATCCCAGGGGTCAATACTGGCTCCAATCCTTTAATGATCCAATCAATTAATGGTCTAAACCATGGGGAAGAGTGTAGCCTAAGTAATAACCATGAAGAACTGCATGAAGACTAGGAAGTCTGACAGAAATAGAGGTTAGACAGTGGGCAAGGAGAGGGACTGAAAACTGCCTGAGCTTTTGAGCTTTATGGGTTGGGATCAGAAACACAAAATCCAACTGGGGGCCACTTACTAGTTGCATGCTCCAAGGATTGTTGCTGGGCCAATCCTGTGTTACTGCTTCATTAATTACTTGGATGACGGAACAGCACGGATGATATAAAACCGAGAGGAGTGGCTGATACACCAGAGTCATCTTGCCCTTCAGAGGGACCTCAACAAGGTTGCAAAATGGGATGACTGGAAATTCATGAAGTTCAACAAACACCAAATCCTGCGCTTAGGTAGGAATAGCCTCATGCACAAGAGAGTTGGGAGTTGACCAGCTGCCAAGAAACCTTGCAGAGAACTAGTACTGGGTCCTTCCTGACCACGAGCTGACCATGAACGAACAGTGTCTCCTCTCAGCAAAGGAGGCTAGAAATGACATTGGGTCCATTAGAAAAAGCCTTTCCCGCAGATCAGGGAAGGCATGATGAGCCCACATCAGGAATATTGGATCCAATATCAGGCTCCTGAGTACAGAAGAGGCATGGAGATACTGGAGAGTGCCCAGTAAAGGGCCACAAAGGTGACTAAGTCTCCATCATTTTCATCCATATATATATATATACATATATCTGTACTCATGATGGAAGAGGAGAAGAAGAGGAAGTCAGACTTCTTGGTGGTGCTCAGTGACAGGATAAATACCAATGGACACCAACTCAGAGAGAAATTCCATTTAAATGTAAGAAAAATCTTTTTCACCATGACTGTTTTGGAACACAAGCTGGTCAGAGAAGTTGTGGAGTCTCCATGCTTGGAGATATTCAACATACAACCAGACACAGCCCTTAGCAATTAGCTCTAATTAACCCTGCTTTTAGCAGGAATATTTGTCTAGACCATGCCCAAAACTCCCTTCCAACCTCAGTGGTGCTCTGATTCAAAGTATAAATACCATATACCAGTATTTTAGATTTTCAGAACTAGAAAATGTGACTTAAAAGAAAGCACCAATAGATGAAGTTGATTTCTACATTGTTGCTACTGTATAATATTCACAAAATATTTGCCTTGATAAATGATTTTAAATCTTGGGATTATCTATCTATATACTGTGTTAAAATCACTTTCATTTTAGCCCACCAATACTGATTTTCAGTTTTCAGTTTCTTTTGAACTTCAGAAACCGGAGAACTTTCTCCTTATTTCAGACCTGCTCAGGTGGGTGTACACCAATATTACCAGAGAACTTGATGAAAATAAAGAAATAGTCCTGTGGCTAAAAAAAGATTGTGTGTTTTTTCTACAAAAAAACCCCTTATAAGCTTGCCCTGCAGTTAAACTGCTATAGCAAACCATAATAGTCCATTCACATCTATTATAAGAGCAGTATCACCTAGCAGTTTTATTGACTGTCAGAAAACAGGTCCCATTTTGCAAAACAATAAAAATCAAATTTAGTGTAAAATCTCCCAAGGCTGTAGCCTGTAACGTTATAACATCAGAAATGACAGCAGTAAGCCTTTTTTTTCCCTCCTTTTTTCACTTCAGACTACAAAAGAAACCAGAGATTATATTCCAGAGCAGGGAGTGCTGTAGACATAGACATATTACCATGTAGAGGCACAGCAAAGGTATCTGAAAATGTTTTCAATTTGTTTATTTTCTTAGTGGTCTACACCTTTAGCCAACACAGGAAGGCACAGCCTGTTAGTCCAACACTCACATGTAAATTTTAAGGATGAAACAAAATACAAAGCATTAACAGCACAATATAATTTTGCTTTTCCTAGTCTTTAATGTTTCACCACTCGCATTCACATGAAAAATTATGCAAACACAGTGAAAGAACATATGGGAAGTGCAACTGAACTCCTCAAGTACAAGGTCAGTCTGTTAGGCTTGCATGGCAAAGTTTTGGTCTAGGAGGTGCTATGAGAGGTGGCTCCTGTGAGAATCACCAGAAGCTTCCCCCATGTCCAGCAGAGCCAATGACACCAAGATACCTCAGAGGCTGAATATTACACCCCAAAGTTCTCATTCATTCCAATTCTCAATTTCACATGCATGCTGAAGTTAGACAAAAGTTCCCCAAAAGTAGAAACAGATAAAATATGCAGTAATACAGATTATTAGACACACTTTAAAGGAACTCCACAAAATAGAAAATGACATGCTTCATGGAAGAAGGAGATTAACATTTAAAAACAATGGACCATACTTACATTGGTGGTCTATTGCTTTGTCTTTTTAGAGTCTTATCTGTAATGGAAAGGTTATTTAAAAAAAAGGAATGCCAACTCAGAATCAAATATTTAATAGTGAAATGTCAGTGTGAGGTGCACGCATAAATTTGGCGTAATCTTTACAGACTTCACACTGTTGATTGTAAGATTGGAATTTGTACCTGAAGATACACACACAAAATATTATAAATTTCTGTAAGCAAGCTTTTATTTTCCATCAGTCCTGGCACAAACAAATGGGGAAGAACTGCATGGGAACAAAAATTCAGACAACCCACCTATTCCCTACCTGCCTTTCTTCAGCATCCATTTTGGAAAAGAATAAACCTACTTTCCCCGCACTTAATTCAGTGTTAGACTCTTACTCAGAAAACTTTGGGATGGAGTAAAAGTTCGTGTCTAAATTAACAATTTAAATATGGATCAAACACGTAAACATGCAGCCAGGATCACTCAGATAGTCCAAAGGTGTCCCTCAAGAGCCATTTCTTGTACCTTTCAGAGCAGGTACATTCCACTGCATGTCTCTTGCTAGATCCCAGTTAAGAGTTGCAAGGGACCTTGACCAGGCAACTAAATAAAAATAACTCACTACAGAAGATGGACTCGCTTGATTCAAGCAGAGGTTAAAGCAGGTTATCCAGTTTCAAGTTTGCCCAATTATCAGTTTGGGCCTTTTTTTTAGCCCAGCATGAGTTCAGATTTGAGCCTTAGTCGAGTAAATAGCTGCCTCAAACAGGAGCTGAACAAGCTATCTTCATTAAAACTTCTCTACAGAGAGTTTGAGTGTTTGGGCAAGAAAAGAAAAGGAAGAGGGGAAAGCAAATGAGGCTCTCAGACTAAGAGCTCCCTTTCATCTAGGCAATGTAATGCAAATCTTTTCTATTGTGCATTTTAAGATGTAAATTGGATTCAAGTTGATGTCCACCTGTCTTGAACCAGCAGGGATGTCTTCCCATTTTTATCAAAGCATTTCTCTGCCAATTACTGGCTGTTGTGACAGTTGGAGATTTTTTGTGTGTGTGCAGACTTTTACAAATACAAACTCATTAAAATTAGATCTTTCACCTTCTGATTCCAAGAAAAACTGTCACTGAAAAATATCAGGGGTCAAGTGATCTGTATAGTCTAATTACATCCTAAAAGACCTAGAAGCTTATGTTTATGAAAAAAAAATGTCCTATTTTCTTGGTATTTTCCATTTTCAAATTTTTTTTCTTTTTAAGAGTGGAAAACATTATGTAATACAGAAAAATACTTATACTGTTTACTCACTGCAGACAACTAAGCCTCTATTCATTAAAGTAAATTTTATTTAATAGCAGCAAGCAAAAATTTCCCAATTAATTTAATTCTCTGCCATTCCATAGAAAAATAGATGTTCATTAGAACAGCTCTACAGAGCTCATATACTGGAATTCACCACATCATTAACAAGAGACAACAAGTTCAGATCAAGTTGCTACGATACCTAACTTGTTTAAAAACACAAACTTTCATTTCACTGGAAAAAAAGCCTAGATATTACTATAATTTGTTTAGCAGCAAAAGGGCAAAAAAGGGAATAATTTTTTTTTTTTCATCTTATGAAATTTATCAGCAGATTGGCTTTAAAAGTTGTATTTTATTTTTCTTTTTTTCTTCACAGGTTAAATTACTCTATTGTAATATCTCGGTATGAGAAACATTCATGACCAATCTCTTGATAATTTTCTGTATTTGAAATGAGCACTATAAATATGTTCTATTACTAAGGATAGGCACATAAAGCACAACTTTGGCTACTATGGTCTCAGAACCAGTTTTCCAATGTGTTGAGGCAGATGTATTGTCTGCATGCAGCAATATTTGATATACAGTTATGTCACTGTAGCTATATTTATGATAGATTCCAGCTGTTACTTTAGATTTTTTTTTCTCACTACCCTTTTGCAATCCTTCAGCAGAAAACATGCCTATAAACTGTTGACAGGCAGGTAAAGGTGCAAATGTCAAGGGAAAACTGAAGGAATTTTTGGTACCTGGAAGTACCAGAGGTGGAGAGGGAGACCTTTCAAGGTTTAGAATATCTTGCTCTGGATCTCAACTGTGATGTGTGGTACATACAAGCTTATTTAAGGACAGAGCTGATCTAACACACCTCCTGAGAGGACTTCTACATTTCATTTGGCCTTGCAATTCAAACATGCAATAAAATACTAGGAAAAGTTTTGGAAACAGTGAACTCAAAAAATGTACTTGTCAGAAAAGTACGCCACAGAAGATGGAGCAGTCTTCTTTCCCTCTTTGCACATATGTTGGTCAAATCTGTAGGCTTTTTTTTTTTTTTTGAGGGGGGAGGAGGGAGGCGTATTTTGGTTTCAGGACATGGGGTTTTTTGGTGGGAGGAGGGGCCCACATTCTCTCTCAAACATACAAATTGGCTAACAGATTACTAGAAATCATTTATCAATAATGCAGATAATTTTTTGTTAAGATGAAAAGAAAAATCTATCAAGATGGTACTGCCAAGAATACCTGGCACATTTCAATTTCCAGCCCCAACGTCGCCTCCACCACATCCTCCCTTGTCCAAGCATCTGTACTTCACTCCCCAGAGCATTTCCCTACTTTCTCTCCCACTGTGCACTTCCACTGGAACATTAAATAAAAGGTTCTCTGCAAGACCTTAAGCCTGATGGAAGGAAGCCTCTGAGGCTCAGGAGGAGCTGCTGGCAGATGTGCCTCTCCATGGAGGAGCAGAACCACCTGCAGGGCTGGCATGGCTGGAGGTGGGAACCAGGCTCAGGGGAGCCAAAGGCAGTGACAGAGCAGAGCAGGGAAGCATGTAAACAGGAAAGGAAACAGGCATGATCCAGGAACCACTACTTGTCCCTTTCTAAGGAGATGGGCAGCCCAAATTCTTGGACTGTAATCCCAGTAACTGCAGCATCAACTGCAGCGTGCTCCTGTGGAGGCCCCAGCCAGGACAGGACTGTACTGGGAATAAACTCACCCACTGCCTGACAGGGACCTGCTGGAAGCCATCATAACATGGGCTGATACCTGGTGTCTCATACAGTAGAAGTTAGATAATTTCAAAGTTGTTAAGATGAGAAACAGGCATTTCCCTCATGTATCACATTTGTTCTCAGATTTGTGACCTCTCCTTGAAAAATGTAAGTTAAGGAAATTAAATTCAACTGAACTAAGCCTTCCCTTCCACACTAAAAAAATAGTTACACTAGCTCGTCTGCAGTTATATACTGCACTATCTGCATTAGATGTTCCCCAGTGCCCACAGGGTATTATTTTCAGTTATATAAACTGCAGTTGTGTCTCTTCCACTGTGCTACTCAGACAAAGTGGAAAGGTAAACACTAAATCTCTATAAAAGGGAGATCAGATTAAAGGGGTTAATTTGAAGACAGGAGAGAGATATTCAAAATTAAAAAATAATCACAGACACCTTCAAAATAAGGAAGTGATTTGAAACCAGCTTCCTGAAAGGCTGAGTAAGAAACTCTAGGGCAGAAGATTGGAGGTCAAAGAAATATATCCTGAGTACCTTCACACAGTGGTCCCGATCCAGCAAAGGACTGACGTATATATTAGATACAGCAGAGGAACTGTAAATTTTAACCATAGACCAAGCTTATATAAAGCGAAAAGAAATCATTAAAACCCTCTTGTTTGAAAGACAGACATCAGCACAGGAAAATCAAATTATTTTTCTCAGCTGAAACATCCTTATGTTCTCAGAGCAGATTAAAATTCCATCCACCTCTCCTGACTTTGTATTTCAGAGTCCATTTTCTGTAAGCTCTGAAATGTGGTCACATACTGTTATTTTCAAAGCAGAGCAATATTATGGAAGAATTTTCAAAACAAGATAGATCTCTACAATAGGATAAAAACAGACAAAAAATATTAACCTCTAAAGCCTTTATCTGTATATGTGTGTCTGCACTGTAAGTGTACAAATACACACAAATGTACCTATGTACCTATATAAATATATATATTTATACACACACACACACACATATACACGGATGCTGGTATAGTTACATCAGTATAGATATGGATATGGCTATAAATACAGAGGTGTGTGTGTATACACATATTCAAAAGCAAAGCGAAGAATTAAATATTTAACCACTAAGTTCTGCAGCTTGAAGGAACTGAAACTTCAAAACATCTTCATGCAGGAATGCCACACATTGAAAGAGGGGGTCCAGCTGGACTAAAGCCCAATACACATAAATGTTCTTCACAGCAATTGATTGCATTCATCCAGCTGCTACCAGGGCAAGCTGATCAGCTGCATGCAACAGACACTAGGAAGAATTTGGGTTTTTTACATTACATTATACAAAACAATCAAAAATGTCAGCCACTGAATCTTTTACAGCAACTCAGCTGAGATGCTCTGTCTCTTCCTGTGTCTTTTCTGCTGGTGTGCAGAAAGACAGGGTAACATTTTCTCATTTTGAGAGATCTTTTTACTGTTTTGAGAATTAGAAATTTCCAAGCCATTTTTAAACACCAGTCTGTTTATTCTTTCTTCTCGTTTTTTGTTTCTTCTTTCACAGCAGCTAGTCCTAAGGGATTCAGTGGAATACGCACACCCTTTTAAAGGATAACTACGCTGCCATGAGGTGACTATGTCACTGTTCCATATCCTGCAGTATTGACAGTCTTATTTTATCTGCATAAAACAATCCTTTGTTTTCACAAGGAGCATGTTAGATTTGCTATTTACTGGTGCAAACTACAGACTTTTTTTGATCCAGTGGTAGTTTGGAGCACTTAAAGCTCTTGCTGAGAACAAAAGGAGGATCACAGGGGGAGCAAGAATGACAGTCCATAAATGCTGTAAATGTTCTGAGCAAAGTTTACTGATGGTTAGACAAGACTTCCCCCTTGTAAGCAGCACTATGGCTACCAAGTAACCTAATTGCCACTAGGAACAAAATCATATTCCTCATCACTACCCACTGCTCTTGTGAGCACAAAGTAAACTTAGAATGAAGGTCAAATCATTAATAGTCATGCCAAGTCAAATTTGTGCAGCAGCTGCATAGCAGCTTGAGCCAAGGCATTGTAGGAATATCTGAAGATCACTGTTGGAGCAAGTAAAATATTCCTTTTTCACTCTTCTTTTATAAACCAAAGGATCACAGCAAAAGTCCTTAGAAAGCCCTTCATTAGTTGTACTCCTGACAGGCAGAATAAGCTTGGACTTTAAGAGTATAAAAAATCCTATGCAGAAGAATCAAAGTTCTTTATTTTAATCTTTTCTGACATTTTATCTGATAAATGATTGTTAAAAAATTGATTATTTTAAGGTCAGTCACTCTTGCTTCTTACCTTTCTTCTAAAGCTTCCAATAATATAATAGCTTTTTTTACTTATCCCACTTACTAAAACATGCTACCAAATTTATCCTTTCAAGAGAGGGTTTCTTCTTTCCTACATGTTTTGAGAAGCATATATTGCTTGAGTAGTGCTGACTTAACTATGACTTAAGTTTTTGTACACAAAAAGCCATGCAGCAGGACGGAGTGAAAAAAAGGGTGTAGTGTCCCAGCAGTTAAGGCATTGGAGATCTAATGTGACAGCTGAAAAATCCATACACAGAAAATGCAGTTTATTTTTCTAAAAAGAGTGAAGGGCTGAGTCAGCCATGAAAGAATCTGAGGATCTGGCATTAGAGAGCCTTACATCCTTAAAACAAGAAGATTAAACCACTGTGACACTCCCTTGAGCAGAAAAGAGACGAAACAGGGAACCAATCCATCCAAACACCAGCACAGCATCTTTGCCCAGAAAACAAAAACATAGCAAAGCACTAACTAAAGTTTATTGGAATAAAAATGAAAAATTATTTTAAAAGCAAAAAGACGAATTGGACCATTAAATAATTTGGAGTGGAAAGGTCCTCTTGAGATTTCCTGGTCCTTCCTTCAGCTGAAACAGGGCTAAACTCAGCATTAAACTGAGCTGCTCAGGATCTTGGTAATAAACTGCCTTGTTTAATTGAAACAAATTGCAGTAGATGCAGACAAGATAACTGTGGAAGATCATATGCAATATAATTGAATGCATCTCTCATCCTGAAAGCATTTCTGATGGGATCAGTTTGTCAGGACACTGGCTACACAGCAGAACTACAGCAAAAGGCAACAGGATTTCTATAATTCAAATTACCATAGTACCTATTGATCTTCTTCATGGGACATCCTAAGCAAAAACGTAGTATAAAAAGCTAATTTCTGTCCCACAGAGACTGACATCTACATATAAGATACAGCAGATCAATACGGACAGATTAGGGAAAAACAGTGAGACAGTCTTGGCCAATATGACATGCACAAATCACAGCAGATGGGAGTTTGACCTGCTGGCAGTTTTTTTAGTCATCAATACATCTTAAAGTTGTTACAAGAGATTTGAGCAAGGACAATGTTTTGCTTTTTTGCACAGGTTTATAAAGTGCCCTTCTCACAGGCATTAGAGGAAGGTTATTCTTTCAAGGAAATCTTTGAAGAATATAATCTCATTCTCTCTGAACATAATTTCCAATTAACCAAAAAAAAACCAAAACCAAAACCAAAACCAAAACCAAAACCAAAACAAACAAAAAAAAACCACAAAAAACCCACCATCAACAACAACAACAACAACAAAATCAAAACCAAAATAATAAAACCTAACAGGAGAAGACCAGTAATGATGCAATGCTTATTCTAGAAACCAAATTCTTTACCTAAGGGTATACTTGGACACTCTTAAATTTTTTCTGTTGTCCAAAATTTACCTCTTTGATAGATCTTTCTTGTTTCAATGCATATTTGCCCATACTCGTACAAAAAGACCCTCCTTCCACCAGCTGATCTATAGTCAGGAGTCATTTGGGAGGGGAACAGGTAAGCAACAGATGGGGTGGCCACAAATTCAGAAGCTTTGAGACAGCTTGTGCATTTATAAGTCATGAAGTCACCCCTGAATACCTCAGTTGCATAAGGAAAATATTGTCACTAACCGGAAAAGAGAAAAATAAAAACTTAGTTTTGCTCTAGCAATGACAGGTAGTCATAGATTTGAGGTTTTAGAGGACCTTTCAATAGAAGTTATGCACAGCAACTCTGCAGCTTCTGAAAGACCATTCTAGAGAGCTGTGGCTAACAATTCATGTTTCACTCACCTTGTGTCTTGATTTTTAGAGAGTGCATGAAACAGACAGGGCTGTGGACTGTGGGCTTATCTGAAAAACCTGGTTGAGAGTCCTATAAGAACAAGGAATCAGTTACAAAACCATTGTCACCCCAGCTGAGGGACTCTGTCAGCATTCCCAGTTGCTGTAGGTTGCCTGCCTCAAATGTAGCACAGCAGCTTCATATACAAATCAGAGAGCTGTACAAGTTCCAGCAGAGGCCATATCTAGGAAAACAAGAATCCAGAGTAATGGGCGATTTTCTCAAGCAGCATATCTAAATATAACCAATACCAATCTCTTAACAACAACAACAGCAACAACAACAACAACAACAAAACATATATAATACACAGGTAGTAAAGTTTCTGTTTTATTCATAAATAAACAAACCTCTCCTGAGCTGCTGGGTTCAGTTTAAAGAACGATAGTGCTATAAAAATATAAATAGCGTTGAAAGAAGTCTAACAGCATGGTCTGAAAAGCATTTCTTATAAGAAAACAAAGATAATGAATTGAAATTGTCCAGATTTGTTGAGGGAAAGAGAAGCAATCTGATTCTTGAATTCTTCATAAAGCAACTGCAAAGAAATGTGAAGAATTATTCTCCATATCTGGAAAGGACAGAAAAAGTACATTTCAGTTTCAAGTAAGGAAAGGAAGGAATGTCATAGCTTTCTAAAGTTAAGAATAATAATGTTTGGAAAGTAGTTAGTGATGGCAAACTTCGTTTTCTAACACTGAAGGTCCAGGTTAGACATATCAGAAGTGGGTTAGCTGTAGTTAATCCTGCCTAAGAGTAGTCAAATGGATTATAAGACTTTTTAAGGTCACCTTAGGCCTCAGAATCCTGTGATTTTGATTGTTATTTTGAGTTAGTTTCAGGCATAAATTTTTGGTTACTAAAAGTTACTTTCCTACATCTGACCTAAATTCCAATTAAAATTGATCTTTGAGTAGTCCAAAGATATTTTCCACTGTCAATCATATATCTCAGCATGACCACAATTTTACCTTTAAGAAACATCATATCATGCTGAATTCTACATTTAGTTCCTGTCCTACTTTCAAAGTTGGCACAGTACTTGTTCTTTACAGTTTTCTCTTTCTGCAGGTTAAGGTTACATTGATTTAAATTCAAAATTTGAGGTTGGAGCATTTTCATGACTTTCAGAGCTAAAACCCATCAGTTTACCAGCTCAGTTTCCTGTGTTTCCAAGTAAAGTTCTCAATTTGAATTTGCCTGCAGTAATGGCATCATTTTAAAATATTCGACAAGGATTTTAACAAACTGCAATCACCACTTGCTAAAAGACACTTTATACATGCCTCTGTCCATCATATTACCAGCGGCAGTCTTCTGATGAAATACTGCTACTGATACAAACATTGCTCTTGATTGCTTTTTTACTTTATGATAAGAACAAGTTTGAAAAGTTTTATGAAAGTCTGACTTGAGAACTTAAAGAAACTGAGAGTTTGCTTAGACTAAAAGTGACTGATGGTTCCCTTGCAATATCAGGGAACCATGCGGCTCCTCCACAGCCCCCATTTACCATGAGCCCCAGGCTTCCTTGTGACAGACTAAGGGCCTTTGAAACTACTTGTATTACAGGAAAAGATGAGAGTGTTGAGTCTTTAGAGTTCAGTGTAGTTGAAGGTTGCATCTATAAGTTGCAAGTTCAACAGTTTTCATGAGTAAGTGCAACTAACATTGTACCTCTGGAGCAAGGCAAATAATCCCGGTACAGAGAACAAGTTTGTGCCGGCGTCACCCAGAGGAGGTGTTTTAAAAGTTCTTCATGCCTGAAGCCATGACTTCAACATGTGATTTAACTGGGTTCAAGGGAAGAAACAACACTTGTTGAAAAATGAAGCTGTAGTTATTTCAGTTATTTGGAAATTTGAAGAATGGTTTTAGTTGAGTACATTTTTTGAGGGCTTCATTTAAGGCTGCTGGAAATCATCTCCTGGCTGAAAGATGTAGCATCTGAATCATTCCTTACACAGGGGAACCCCAGCTGAATGTCATCTCCACTAGAGAGTCTTAAACTACATTGCAGGGAAATGCAGAAATGTCCATGTTATGAAGTACTCTGAAATAAAATGTTTTCAGTTCCTGCTGCTGACCTTCTTTCACTGTATTCACACAAATGCGGTTTTTAATTTTGCAGGAAATTAGACCCTTGAGAGGTCCACTTAATTAGAAGGCATAAAATTGACTGCATTATGCTATCATTTCTTTGTTAGGAGAAAGATTTTGTTAACTGAGGAATGGGGAAGAAACGTAATAACATGTTTCACATCAATGCATAGACCTAGAACTGGCTTAAAATACGATATTTTTAGAAAGCCACCAGGTGTAGTCGCAATAAAGGGTAACCTATTACTGTTAATGTAGAACTGGCATAATTTTAAATAATTTATAAAGCTAACAAATTTGATGGGCTAATATAGAAAACATTTTAGAATTAATTTGAGAAATACCATGGATAAGAATATGTAAGTAAAATAAGAGAAAAGTGTAGGTACCAGTGCTTCTTTGGAGCTTTTTCCAGAGAGAAGCTTTAAAACCTTCTCTGCCATTTGCCAGCTATGTAAGCAAGGGTTTTAATGCTCTGTATTTTTACCTCTCTGCATTGTATCTGAGATCATGCTGAAGTAAGTAAATTCCTAGGACATGAAGGAAGCAAAATAAAATTCTTAGATTATCATGGAATATTTTGCATGAAATAAATACAAGGTTTTTTTCAGCAAGATAAAGCAATTTTAAACCCAGTTCAAAGCAAACTAATCTAAACCAGTGTTTGGGGCTTGTTTTGCTTTATTTCATGTTTGGCAACCAGATGGAGAGATGTGTTTTCACACAGGACAATCTGGTGGCAGTAGCTCTCCATAGTTGCATCAAAACAAAATCCAAATTAAAAATCCAGTTCTATTCTAGGATGTCCACAATTATTCCTTGCATAGCAGTGCATGAAGCAGTACAGCATGGGATAATGAAGGTAATGGTGATAGGAAGTAATGCAAATCTTGTTTCCTTTTTCACAGTTGCCTGAGAATGACAGCTGAGAAGTCTAGCTGTCACCTGGCTATGGCAAAGAGTCAAACACCAGACAAGACCTAGATGTGAGATATATTCCTTCACCATACCACCAGCTGAATTTACAGCAATTTTCATTTTCCTTATTTCAGATGTTTTGGAAAAGGAATCCAGAAAAAACTTCTTTCTTTTTTTTTAATTTTAACTTCAGGTTTGCGTTTTCTCTCTTCTGCCCTATTTTGATATCTTTGTTATTCTTCTTCTGCCTGAGTATCAGATGCTTAACTCTGATATAGACAGCATTCAGTGAGAAACAACTATTTTCAATGTAGTTCTCACCTTTTTCATCTACACAGCTAGACAAAATTTAGAATCTTGCAGGTAATTTCAATTCGAAAGAGGAATTGGTGTTAGATACGGAAAGCAACAACATTTGGATTTCCTCCTCCCACACCTCAGAAAATTACAATAGTCTGCCTTCTGAAATATGGCAGACATCACTCTACTGTTTTCTTTCTCAGAGCTATGAGCTTCTTTTAGTCACTGTCAATCAAAAGTAATAAAGAATGATAACTGACATATTTTGGGATGCCCTTCTGTCTTAGTGTTTTCATGTGCTGCTTTTCCCAACTTGGCCCACTCTTCTCTAGCAGCACCTGTCAAAGTCACACTGTCAAGGGTTCTTTATTCCTGAGCAAATTGATGCTTCCCCTTCATTTTTTGGAAGATAAGAAGGGAGCACTCCGTGGACTATTACAGCTATATTAAGTGAAGATCAGTACGTAATCCCTCACGCTCTGCACTAGTAAACAGTAAACTAGCTATGGGAAATTGTCTTTCTGGCATAACAGCTCCCACATTGATCACACAGTTTGGGTGCACTGCCCCAGCACTTCTAATCCCATTTCCCAAGAGAAATTGATACTTACTGCCTATGGAGGAGTTCAGGCAGAACCTGAAATACCGGGGACAGTTCAAGCTGTTTGTGTTGGTTCCCTGATGCCAATACCACACCTGGTATCCAGAGAAGGGTGAAACCAGTCATTGCACCACCACCCCTGCACAGAGCAACTGCACTGCACTGATGGCCCCATGAATTCTTCTGGAAAGAAAAGTACACTCAGCACTGGTGGAATAAACTATCCATTGTCTTGAGGAAGACGAACTATGAAACAAATCCCCAGACAAAACACAGACACCAAAACACCACCACATGACAGACTCTATATATAATGTCCAAAAGTGCACCCACTGCACTGACACTTCCTGCAGACTCCAAAGGGGACAGAGGCTGTAGAAAGCAATATTGCAGAGGCCCCTCACTTACTGCACAGCCAAGCTGAATGGAAGAGAAGTGGCTTTGTAGAAGCCAGACCTATGCAGGTAGTGTTACAGTGTGATGAATGGGAACAGTGGTCTATAGGCCATATCTATAACTACTCCTGAATGGCAACCACAAAACTGTGTGAGAATGAATAAAACAATGGAAAACAGCAAAGGCAGAAGCATTAGGATAAACACAACAGGCCAGCTGAGGTGTGTCAATGGGTAGCTCATCAGAGACATGGAAGACCACCCATGTGAGTTCACCAGGTCAGTGCACCCATCCCAAACAACAAAACTGCAGGAGAAAAGCAGCACAGAGGTGTATTGGGTCTGACTGAAGTAGAGTTAATTTTTCCCTTAGCAGCCCTCAGAGTGCTGTGCTTTGCACTGGTAGCTGGAAGGGTGTTGATAACACACCAGTGTTTTGGCTACTGCTGAGCAGCGCTGTCCCTCTAACACTTCTTCCTCCCATCAAGGGGCTGGCAGTGGGCAAGATCCTGGGAGAGCACACAGCCAGGCCAGCTGACCCAAATTAACCAACGGGATATTCCATGCCATGTGATGTCAGCTCAGATATAAAAGCTAAGGGAGGGAGAAGGAATGGTGGGGGGGAGGGGCTATTTGTTATTCTTCAGTGTTTGTCTTCTGCACAACCACTATGGGTGCTGAGGCCCTGCTTCCCAGGAAGTGTGTGAACATTGCTTGCTGATGGGAAACAGAGGTTAACTTTTCCCTTTGCTTATTCATGCAGAAACTTTTCCTTGTTTCTTTCTTTTGCTTTAATGAACTGCCTTATCTCAACCCCCTGATTGTTGTTCTCCATCTTATTCTTTCTCCTGTCCCACTGGGAAGGGGAGTGACAGAGCAGCTTAGAGGGCACCCAGCCAAGGTCAAACTACTGTAACAGGGCCAGTCAGTGTTCCAAGTGGAACAGTGTAGCCAAGTGCACTTATTGCAGGGAAAGACTGGCTTCTTGTCCTTATGGAGTTCTCCGAGTGTATCAAATAGACATGTGGATAAAAGAAATCAAGCAGACTCCTTCTAAGAGATTTTAAAAAATATTTCTATTATTAAATAAAACAGCTGACACAGGACCGGAGGGGGGAAAATATTTCACAGCTTAATGTGAATCAAAATACAAAGCTTAATGAACATTTCTCAGGATCAAGAGGAGTCAGCTGTCAAGTTCCCCAGGGAATTATGCTGGTTACAGCTTCATTCAGCTTCTTTATCAATGATCTGAAGAAACTGCTGTACTGTGAAACCTGCAAGCCTGAAGCCAGTTCCACCCTTTGAGGTGGCCCAAAGCCAAGTCATTGGCCCAGAATGCCAAAAAGTCTTGACAAATTTTCCAAGTGGGTAAAAAGGTGGCAGATGAGTTAACAGAAAATGTGCAATAAGGAAAAACTACCCTAAATCTTGCATATACAATGCAGCATTCATAAAAACTCAGTTGTAATTCAGGAGGATTTTGGATTCATCGCTTGCACTTCTCTGAAATCACTGTACAGCAATAGCCTAAAAAAGCCAATAAAACATTGGACATCGACAGAAGAGTGTTCAGAGGACATCACTGTGCCATTTTAAGAAATTTTGGCCATGTCCACACTGGGACTGCTATGCCTAGTTCTGGTTTCTGCATCTGAGGAAGGAGATGGAACTAGAGAAGGTGCAGAGAAGGGCAACTAGACAATCAAAGGAGCTAGAGATCTGCCTTATAAGAAGAGACGTGAAAAGCTGTGAGTCTTCAGTATGGGACTAAAGAGGTCTTAAGGAATCATGAAGGCAGGGGAAAATCTGAAGACAAAACTGCTCTTCACAAAATCTTGCAATTAGAGAACTAGGTAGTGCTTGTTGAAACACTAGTAGGAAACTTACTGAAAACAAGTAAAATTCTTCTTCACCCAGAGAGCATTAAACTTATGGAAGACAGGAAGACATGGAAAGGAAATTATATCATCACACACACAAAAAAAAAGAGATAGACTGATTCATGGACCTCAGTACAAGACTAAAATAAGAGAGGTTTGGGATATAGCAACTGGCATTCGTAATACAATGGTTGGGAGTGCTGGGTGAGTAAAAGGGGAGTGAATGCTAAACATGGCAAACTGAGTCTGCCTTGTGCTGTGCAAAGTAAAAGATATATGAGATATAGCCAATCTTTTAGTAGGTTGCGCAGTGTTAATCAACCAACAGATGAGATACTTGTTAGAAGTTGTAATACAAATTCCTCCTCCCCATGTCATTCCTTTTCTTCATTAACTCTTTAGTGACATCTGCCTCCATTTTGACACGGGTTATACATGCTCTGAAATGCCTTTTTGACTACTTTAGGGCTGGTAGTTTTTGATCTACTACTAATAAAAAGGGAAATGAAAACATCTTTAAAAGATTTTCAAATACATGATGACAGCATTAGATAAGGTTATCAACCCATCTTAACCCAGAAATAGATGTTAGTAGAAGGGGTTGGCATTTGCTCAACTCCAAATTGTCAGGAAGTGTTTAAGCGTGCCACACCATACTGAAGCTGACAAAACTTGAAGATTTTGTTCCCAGAGGAGACGTCAGCAAAGAGGAAAGAAACGGGAGCTGTTCAGAATCTCAAACACAGAACCAGAAACAGCATTTGCAAATTCAGTCTCTTCTACACTAGTCTGGAACCTCTTATACACACCATTTCAACCTTCCCATCACTGCAGTAATGTTTAAAATAGTTTTCTTATAATAAGTAGAGAAGGAAAACACATGGAATGAGGTGAGAAATGCAGAACTCTGAGACTATAATGGGACTGCAGGGTACACCCTTGCTGACGTTTGACTGCTCTTTTGAGATTTACCATATGTCAGATATGAGACTTCACAGGACACTGAAATTAGTAGTTTTTACCCATATATGCTCCTAATTCTCTGTGAGAAGTCTACTAAACTGTCACATACACGAAAATCGGATGTGTCAGGGAACACAGCTACTCTGGTGGCCACCAAAGATGATACACATAACCACAGGTCTTTTAGTGGAGAGAAAAAGATAAATAGTTGGTTGTATAAATCCTTTGAAACCACAATATGGCATACACACTAGCAATAGAAACTTAAGTGTTGTAGCTTCATTTTCATTTCCCTTAATTAATATAATTATCTTACTTTTAACATCTTCACTTGGTCAAATTAACAAACCAGAGATTCATACTAACTGGTTATGATGTTGTACTGCCTAAATTGCATTTCAGCTTTAAGCATGTACTGTCTGCTTTCAATATAGAAATCAATTCTGATTGAAAGTTACTAGTTTCAGCAGAGAAGCCTGAATATCAGTGAAAAACGGTGGAATTACCCTCTTGAATGAAACAAGTCTGCTTTTTAAGTGCTTTTATGTGTTGTCTAACAAGATTTAATTATCAACTGCTTTAGACATAATGTTTAATTATTCTAAAATTTAAATGAAGTAAAATGTAAATGTACAGCAGCACAATCTCAACATACTTTCGAAAAAGACCACGTTCAACACAGATTTTCAGTTTAACCCCTTTTTCTGTAAGTTTCAGCTTCAATTCCAGGAAGAAAAAAATAATAATAAGGGCTTCATGTCTGAGAAAGAAAAACTGTTTAAAACTTCCTATCTTTATATTTTAATTTTGCTACAAGCATTCTTGATTCAAGAAATGGGGTTTTTTTCCTTCGCCTCATCTTTTTCATGCCAAAATTAATTTTAAAAATTTATCAGGCAGGACCGGTAAATATTTTTCCATAGATTGTATATGGTATAAGGCATTACCAGAAATCTGATCTTCTAATGAGCAAATCTATCGAACGACTTCATAAGAAAATAATAAATTTCACCGCGAGGGGGTGCTCATGGCAAACCAACAGAACTGTTTTGCCTGGTACCAGGGTCCTCCTCTGATTTTCTGTGTGAAAACTTCAAATTCAGATTAGAACTTCATCCTAAAACACAACAGGCCAGACGTGTTTGGTCAAATTTGGTCAGAAAAATCCTGAATAAAAAAATATTGAAATATTCTAGACATTTACATTTAGTAGAACAAGGATGCTATGTGAATAATGGCCAAAAAGTTTCTTAAATGCTGATATACTATAATGCATTTAGCACTGTTTCTCATAAATTCACATTTACATTTATGTAGTCAACTGAAAAAATAAGGGCTTTTATTAGTTCTAGGCTCTTGGTGAGTAGGATGTACAGAGGAGGAAGAAAAATGCAGAAACATTTTGGGGGGGGGGAAATGAAAAATAGAGCTTTATTTCTCCCGGCAATTTTAGTTTTGGAAGCTCTTTAATACTAAAATTAGGTCAAAACCTAAACTGGTGTAACTGAAAGAGACAAAGTTAAGATATTGTTTTGCTGTTAACATGAAAGCTCATCCATGAGAATCAAATGGTAAAATGACTATCAAATATCTAAATAATTCCTATCTAATCACCAGTGTGGTTTTAAAGCTTGTACATTAGTGTGGAGATCAGGATAAGATAAATATTTGAAAGCAAAATTTCTTTGTGAAAGAGGCTAAGATTTTTTTTTCTGGTTTTACCATTAAGGTCTTTTCCTTGGCACTCAAAAAAAAGTCATCTATGGCCCATTTTTCTTAAAGTATTAGAACTACCAAGTCCTCATGATTTGGCCAATTGACATGGCTTCTTAAAAAGAGGAGAGAAAAATAACTTTAAACTTCTAACTGTAAACTAAAGCTTTCGCCTAGCAAACATGGAAACTGTCCATTGAAATTGAATGAGCATCACATGCTACTGCGAAAGCCGGGCTCTCAGCTGAGCTGTGGATTAGCTCTCCAGCCTGGTGCTAGAGTAGAGAAAGAAGAAAAAATGGGATTATTAAAAAGAAAAAGCTGCTTCAAAGCTATGCAAGAACCAGCAGCTGGCCAAAATTCAAAGTGTATACAAGCCCCTTCAGAGACAGGTAAAGACAGCACCATAGTGGTGTGGGATTTACTGCTTTGACATCTACCCTGTTCCACTTGGTATCCCACCTGCTGCAATGGGAGCAATACTTTCCTGGGGAAAGGAAAGAGAGATAGGGAGGATTTACTAATAATTGGCATGAGGTTTATATGAATATATATGATCTGAATTATCTGGGTGTCTGGAAGCAGACTAGTTGGGCCATTTTGGCCATTTTTATCATGCTTTGCTAGCAGCAGATGGAATTCACTAAGAAGCCTTTTTAAAATATTGAAGTCATTTCTCTTCCCTGCTGCAATAAAGTTTGGATCTGACATTTATAGTCTATAGGTCACATCCTGAGGGGTACAGTCACACACTTGTAAGAATATCTGGCCACTTCACTGTATGAAGAAAGAGTCCAGTTCTGTAAGTCTTGTAGAACTAAAGTCTCTGTTGGGACTTCCTTGACAGTTGCTTTTAAGAATGAAAGGCATTCAGGTCAGATTGGACTAGTCTTCTGCAGGTTTGTAACTTCCTATGGAAAGAGAACTTAGGGCTCTAAAGCTGTATCTAAAATATTCTGCATTTCTAAAGCTACCATTACCTACTGGTGTCTGCATGATATTCTTATATGCATGTCATATTCATATAGATTTGTATCAGACCAGTTTTCTTGTCTAAAGTCAATTGAACTGATTGAACTGAGCCCAGAGAGACCAGCAGTGGCTGGAAAGTTGCTATTCACAACTCAGTCATCATTTCAGTCTGCTTGGAAAAAAGTCACAAAATTTTGATGGCAGTGAGCTGGATAGAAACTAGTAATGAAATCTGATATTTCTTATATGCAGAAGGATAAAGAATATATGTACACTCTGTGCATCAAAACTGAACATAGTCTGTAACTAAGATGTATTGATGTGCAAAACCACACAGATTTTCTCATAATACTGATAACAGGAAAGTATAAGGATACCTTACACTTCTTTTCACAGCCAGTATTTGTGAAAACACAGGTCTATCACCTTTCTTCCTCTTCTCTTCCAACCTGCCCTTCCCCATTAGCCAGGAATTAAATGAGCTACAAATTGTCTCCTTTACTGCTTAAGGTTTTTGTGACCTCTTACCCTGTCACAGTCCTTTTCATTGCCCAGTCCCACAATGGGATTTTCAGGCTCCCAATAACCCCACATATGCTGCAGTTCTGCTCCACCCTGCTCCAGGGTTCTCTTAGGAAGGCGTAGGAGTGGGATGACCAAGGAGAGGACAAACATAATTCCTTCCTCTATGTCACTGCTCCAGCAGCAATTGATGGTGAAGAAAAGGGAAGAAGGGGATGCTGCACAGAAGGAAAAGCATTCAGGGTTTGCAATGCTGTGTGGAGTAGTACTGGCAATGTCAACATTAATAATGCCAGCACCTCCTCAGTGTAATCCGGATTGGGAATGGTGAAAATATATACTGATCATCAATAGAACAATGTAGTTGTATACATCCACACATGAGGAAATCCAGAAATTCAAATCACCCTTTTTTCTCATTCCAATATATTCCCATGTATAAAATGTATGCTCTGTGCACTTCTGTAGCACTCTTGAGCGGGTGAAGGGGACAACTGCAAAACAAAAAGAGAGAACAAACTCTCTACATGTAGTAGGCCTGACTGTAACCATCATTTCTCTAGCTCCATGTCACAGAGAAGTGGGATTTGAAACATCCCTTTATCACATTTCTGTTTGTCAATATGTACACAAGCCTGCTAAGGAAGGATGCAATTCACCACCTCTTCAGGCTGCTTGCCTTAGCCTATCAGTTTTTCCCACTTAAATCTCAGTTCCAACACAAACAGGTAAGTTTCAATTTATTTAATATTCTGTTCATTTGATTTTTTTTAAAGTTTGTAGGATGAAATAAAAGCATAAGTGATAGTATTTCTGTAACTCAAAACAAACTAGAACTCTTTTATTCTAGATGCAAACAATTTATTGTACAGTTGTATTAAATTAAATAGTAAGTTACATCATTTTGTTTCAGGGATGCATATCTATACGTATTTATCTGATTATTTCTTCTAGGGCTGGATATATGCATAACAGTGATATGCAAGTGACACGGCAACGAGGATAATTGTCCTTATCTGGTTAGTAACACATACAGTTCTGGCCATGTTAAGCAAAAAATTATATGGACTTCATCCAGTTTGTTAAAACCTTTTATCTCTAAAGCAGGGTGAAAGCAGCAGGACTCATTAATTTCATTCTGCTTCCTAAACTAAAATCTAGCCAGAAATAATCTGCTGGATCTACACCAATAAACTCTGACACAGGTGCAGCCAGATCACTGAACATACTTACAAACCATAGGATCATCCTGATCCAGCCCACATGAGTTACCCATAGCTGCCTTGGAGAAAAATAAGAGAAAGATACCTTGAGAAAATTAAGTTAGTAAACCTGAAAGAGAAACCTTTATTAAAAAAAGCCCAAAACCACCAAAATGAAAAAAAAAACCCTGCCAACCAAACAGAAATGCACCCACCCCACCACCACTCCCAAAAAAACCCAAACAGCAAAGCCAGCACAAGACAATCTTGACTGGGACCTCAGTTGTGAGCAGTGTGGTATAGAAGGCCCCATTTAGGTTCATACATGTTTCCCCAGTCATGCCTGTGCACTACAGACCCCTCCAGATTCTGAAATTTAATTAATTCTCATAAAAACACGGAGTCAATATGTCTGTGTAGCCCCAGTGTCAGAAGTACTTTTAGATCCTTCTGATTAGAACCAGCTTTGGTAGTTAGTCTTAATGACTGGGGAGCACAATCCCTGTCTGCCAGAACAAAAAAAATTAAGACATATCGTGAGAAGTTTGCAATTGAAATTATTAATGTGAGCCTAATTAAATAATTAGGAAACATTTTAGATTTCCGAAATAAAGGATGAAAAAGAATTAAAGAGGGAAAGATCACATGTGCAAAACCTGAAGACCCTTACAGAAATGAAGTGAAAATGAAACAGTGGGAAAACTTGTACCAGTAATAGCTGCCAGACCTTGCAAACAACACAGGATTCCACGAGAAGATCAGCACATCTTAGCTAGAAGGTAGCCTCTTTCGCTTGAACTACTGTTCACACACGATGGTCTTGTAAGGAGTGCTCTTTGATTTTTGAATCAAAGAACTCTTGCCTTGACTCTGACAGCTTCAGGATACTACACCAAAATTATACCAATTCCAATGCAACTTTTCTCCTCCTCCAACTTGCTAAATCTACCCCAAATTCAGGTATCTTATTAGACCATAACACCTGAAGATTGAAGAGGATAAAAAGCACTTGCAATATGTGAAGAGTTCTATTCCTCGTGGCTCTACCTTGCCAGAGGCAGCGAGGCACGGTTATATAAGGAGTGTTCTCAAGTGTGAAACAATGTCCTCAACCACCCGTTCAGGCTGCCTCTAAGCAGCAGGGGCTCCCACAGCTTTAGTGCCGTGGCCAAACTGGTGAAAATAGACAAGATGTTCACCCAGAATGAGACATGTTGAAACTGAAAATTAAGAAAAATTGCAACTGAGGACAAAAAAGGCATAAATTGCTCCCTGATTAAATGCTCTTGAAGTTAATGGAGAATTTTTCCCAGCAGTCAAGAACTGGAAGTATCATCCTAAATCTTTTTTTGGTCCTTATTGTTGCTAGCTTTTCACAGAGAGTAAAAAGAAAATATAGAAGTATTTCCAATAATGAATTTAACTTGCTTTTTTCAATATAGCTTCTGTAAGCAGTTAATATCCTTGAACATATTCATTTAATTAAATGTATTTATTACTTTAATTTGCTCAACAGAAGCTGGCAAGAATTATTTCATTTAATCTCTAGGCTGCACACCCACACACACTTTCCTGCAAGAATTCTAGATTTAATGTCAGAAACCTGAGATCTTTTTAATTGCAGAGGGTCATGAATACTGTTCCTCCCCTTTAACTGGCTCCAGTCATCAAAGAAGTGTTAAGGGAAGCAGCTGGGACTGAGAATCTCTCAGGAATAGAAAAGCAGTACTAGAGAATGGCAGTAAATTTACATCTCTGAGTGATTTGAGGGTAGTAAAGGAAGATAGGAAGCTTCCTAGGAAGCTGAATCCATTTCAAGATGGCATGCATACATAGCTGCATCCAGAATTTAATTTCTGAAATGGATTTTTTTTCCTGTAACAGTCATAAAAATGTTTGACCTCTACTGTTCAAAGGCTCTGGCACAGGAACCATTTTGCTGTGGTTCTGATCATTCCTTGCACAGATACTGTAATGTCTGTCATTCACTGAAACATGAATTTTCTTTGTGTTCCTGAATGTTGTCTTTAATCACTTAAAAAGTGAATCAATCAGTGCTGTTACATTTCACAGTTACATTTTGAGAGTATTTTTAACATTAATAGAACTTTCTACAATGCAAATGTTTTTGTTCATTTATTAATTAATTAGTCTCTGCCCATACCATGGCATTTTAACAGCCTGTTCTGCAAAGCTGTGATATTACATTATTGGATGGTATTTCTAGCAGTTGTAGGAAACTTGCATGAATCTTCAGTTAATTTTTGAACACATTTGCTAAAAGCCTTGATTCACTTGTAATTTAGAAGACTGATTTGCAGCTGACAATAAGACAGACCAGGTACCCGCAAATACCTAATAAACATCCTTATGGCTCCCAGAGGAAGACCCATTATCAACGAACCTTAAAAAGGAACATTCAAAGGGCTCTGATGGTGACCTAGGGTGGATCTCACCAGGCTGCAGTGTGGGAACAGACCTGCTTCTGGGAGGCTGTAGAGAAACCTTGACAGAAGTAAAAATACAAGCAGCAATTTCTCTCCTGCCACGATAAGTAGCTATGGCCTATCAGATCAAAGTGAGCCCGTAGGACTGCTTCTTCTTATGTGATGGACTCAGGCAGTGAAGGGGTTACCATGTCATATTTTTTTCCAGTTGCTGTAAATGTGGCTGGCTAAGGATTCAGGAAATATTTGCTATAGTTCTATGCCAGCACCTGATTGTGAAAGTCTGATTAGATTGAATTACTGAATGTATTGTCTGGTTTGCATAATAGAACAAAGAAAGGACACACCCTTCTCCTAATCCTATACACAGTCCTGGTGCTGTATTTCCACACTGAACAGATTTGCAGGTTTCTAGTTTAATTTACTACCCTTATTGGGTGAAAATATAGGTTGTACTTAAAAAGTGTGTCACCACACTAAGTATGACTCTAGCTTTAGTGCTATTTTCTTCTAGCCAATCCTAAGGTTATCTACCCCCAAGCTATCATGTTGTTACACATCAATGCACCATTTACCAACCACAATGTAAAACACTGTTCTCCCAACCTAGAAAAACACACAGCAGTAGTCCAAGAACATCTAACTAAACCTCAGCCTGGCTCTATTTTACTGTGAGTATATTAAATACAGCTCAAGAAGAAATTTTAATTTTGTCAACTATAGGGAAGTCAGAAATAAACTGTGAAACATTCAAAAGACTTTACTTTCACACTGGTTGCTTTCAGCTTCTCATTCTTTGTGTCATGAGCACAGTTGGAGCACGTTTTCACGGATGAGTGTTCTGTCCGGACTTAGATACATACGAATGTATTGCACCAGTTCTTACGGACACACCTCTCATGCACTGGGGAGTTGGGCATTAACCTATCAAGTATTTGATGAATATACTGAGCCTGTTAGTCTATCTTGCAGTTTCTGCTGCAAAGTGCCCTGCTGTCTCAGTGGAGCTGCTACTTTTGTCCTTCTCATTTGTTTAATATATCTTGCTTCCTGTCTCATAAGGGCAGAGCTGTGTCTGCTGTGATAACACAGATCAAACATTTTTGAAACAATGAAGAAACCCAAATGTGCAATGATTTATTTTCAATATATGTGATTCACAATCAGAGGACTAGGAAGTGGCAGGTACAAGTGTTAAACTGTAAGATTTGAAGTGCAGCCTGCTTTATATATCTTGAACGCAAATGACAAATGAAGCTGGGAAGCTGCAGCATCCTGGAGCGAGTACCACAAAGCCAGTCATTTATAGAAGACAGACACAGAACCATGAATGGGTGGAGACAGGAAGAAAATCCACTGATGTGAAGAGAAGAATGATGTGCTTTGGGGCACTGAGGTCATTTCATCAGTTCAAGAGGACAGAATCAAACAAGCATGAGAAACCTTGCAGGAAAGTCGTCATAACTGTAAAAATAGGAACTCCTGTAATGAAAACTGATATAGTCCAAATGACATCAGGGAGGGAGGAAAGCAAATGGGATTGGTGTCATCTGCCATTAGTCAGCTCTACAGTATAATCAATAATTTGGTTTTTTCAATTTTTTTTTTCAACGGACTGCAATTTTAAATAACCATAGAAGGTCTGACAGCCTTACAGAAAATAGAGCTGTACTCAATGGTCATAATTGCTCAGTTACCATATAACTCTCATTTTTAAGGTTCAAACCAATAACTTATGGGATAGGCAGCTTCCAACATTCTGTGGCAAAATTTGTAATGGTGCAGTGGTGTTCATGACATCAGACTACACCAACCCAGAAAGAATGACAGAATCATTCAGGCTGGAAGGGACCTCTCAAAGTTATCTGGTTCAACTTCCTGCTCTAAAGAGGTCCACTTCAAGTAGGTTGCTCATGTTCTTGTCTAGAATCAATCTCTGAAATAATGGAACTTCCAAAGATGCTTCGGGCAATTTGTTCCAGTGTCTGACCACCCTCAAGATTAAAAATAAATATCTCTATTTCTTACATAAAATTATATCTGAAAATCATCACATCTAGAAGAAAATTCTCACCTACCAACTCGTGCCTCTCATCTCAAAACCATGTGTCTCCAAGAGGAGTCTCACTCCATCTTCTCCATACAATCTCCCACCAGGCAGCTCCGGACAGCAATAACAGCATTGCATCTCAGTGTTTTCTTCTCAGAGCTTTCAGCTCAAAGCTGGATTTGTTCAAGCCCAATCCTCTCAGCTTTTCCTCATACACCTTGTGCTCCGGACCCTTGAGCATCCCAATGGTGAGTCCAAAATGGGATACGGTGCTTCAGAATTGATTCCACAAGCACCAGACAGGGAAAAGGGGACACTTCACTTGGTTTGCTGGCTACAGTCATGCTAATACAGCCCAGCGTGCAACTGGCCTTCTTCAGCATAAAGACACACTGCTGGCTGATGGTCAGTTTCTTGTTCACCATGATTCCCAGGGCTTTTCCTCCAGAGCTGGATTCCAGCTAGTCATCTGCACACTGTATCAGTGCATAGGGTTATTCAATCTCACGTGCAGGACTGTACCTGGTAGTGTTTGACTTCTCGTGATACCTGTATTTTTCCAGCCCACAAAGACCCTTCTGAAGAGCAGCCCTACCCACTGCCATCTGCTGAGAGCACAGCAATTATCTTCTCTGCCTCATCATTCAGTTCATTAAAACCATATTACACAGAAACAGAACTGACCCCCAAAGGACACAACCAGTAAGCAGCTGTCAGATGGACTTTGTCCCATCGATCCCTCTGAGACCAGAATGACATGCCTAAATGAAAAAATGGGCAATTATGGCTCTTTCCCTGCCTGAGACTAGTGAGAGTGTATGATTGCATTGGCACAGGCTGTCCCATGGCAGGAGTTGCTGGACAGTCCAATTCCCCAGCTGTGTGAGGGAATGAATCATCCAAGAATGACAAGACCCACACTAATCACTCATATGATGCCACATCATTCATTCTACAAAACTAGACACAGCTGAAGCAGTGAAGCTTTCTGCAAGCTGTTATCATCTCCCAAGTAGTCAAAAGTGTGGTCACCTCTGATCTGGGTTCTGTTCCCAGTTTTGCAGTAGATTTTCTATGTAATATTAACCAAGGCTCTCCTGAGCCATTTACTCGGTTAAAATCTATGCAAAAATGCTATCACAACTTCAGTGAGAAATCCAGAAAGTGACTTAATAATAGAAAATAGGATTACTTCTTTCACTGCATGTTCCACTTTTATTAAATGCTATTTATTCATTTTAGTGAACACTTGACTCTAATGGTATTTGCAAGGAGTTTGAGATATTTGGTGGAAAATGTAAAGTGTTACCATTGTTTCTTAGTCAAGTACTGTGTCAATTATTTCATAGGGTATTTAGATGGAGGCATTGACAAATCTCCAAACCAACTTCCTCCACACCCCAGCTCTTCCCCTGATGGTGCAGGGCTTGCAGTGCTCCCATCAGCTAGGCGGGTCCTCTCAGCAATAGTATGAGTGAAGCTATCCAACATTTCATTTTGAAAAAGGAAATGCATTTTCCTGAACATGTGCCAGGTTCTACTCCACCCCTAACTGTCTGCACTGCTTAGTTACACATACTTTAATGGCATGAAAGCTACAGAATTAGTGATCCATTACTACTCTATCACTGCATTTTCAGTGACAATTACTGACTTTATTGCATTGTAAATAAAAGTATGAGAAGAGGTGTAGCAGTGAACCGTGTAGATAAATGAGCCCATGAATCCTAGAAGATTCTAAAACTTTCTTTTGCACTTGGAAAATAGGGAACCAACAGCTGAAATGAGATAGGCCATGTTCTAAATATTAAATATTCAAAATGTGTGAAGAACCACAGAAAACATATTCTGTGTATATGAATATTGAAAAAGAGATAGGTTATCAATGATAACAGTTTTGTAAACTCTACAACACTAAATTAGTAGATACAGCAACTAATATGAAGACCATTATAGCCAAGGTAGATCCTGTAAAGACATAGAGCAATTAAGTACTTATAAAGATCCTTGACAACATATAGTAAATAAGACAGACATAGCTCCATCAATTATTATTCCTCTGTGTTAGTAACCTTCAAAACAAAACTCAGTAATTCTGCAGGGGTCATCCAAAGAAATTAAAAGTAGGGGTAGCAAAGTAAGTTACCACTGTTTCTGAATTCTGCTCTTGATTACCAAACAACTTAGCCAGAGGCTTTCTGAAAATACCAATTACTTGTACAGCAAGAGTAATCATTATTCATCAATAATGAATATTATTGATGACTCCATTTCATTTCACATCAATCCGGAGAGTCTGTTCATCCTCATTCATTCAGTGTGATGGAAAAAAGAATATTTCCCTAAACATTTCATCGAATGTGCTATTCACCCTATTTTCAAAATAGTACCAAACCATTTCAAAATAAGATGGTGAAAAATTTCATTTGGAGAAGAATGACATAAAATATTTTTATGCTCTGAATTTCTTCCCCTCTGCCACACTGTTTTTCCGATAAAACTACACGCCAGATTCAAAATTCCTGAAAATATAGCCAGAACTATTATACCATCTGCTTTCTGCCCCTCTGCTGAGGTAACATCCTTTATACAAATTTATGTCAGCAGAGATTATGTTAAGATATATGCTGAAAAATATAACAGCTAATTTTTCAGAGAGACTAATCTTTAAAATGTTTAGTTATAAGAGTAAAATTTAAGTTAAAAGGGGTAGGTTGAATTTGAAGTCTCCATATAAATATAAAATACAAAACAACTAGTATGGTAATATCCATCTGGGGCACCATTCTGAAATTCCACTGGCTGTGTGTTAAGCATATAATTTTCTGAGATGTATATTTCCTTCTATAAATAAGATTTCCAAAAAATAATTGCAGGTGAGGGAAAAAACAGAGAATAAAAATATTTTTTTAGTAAAATAACCTTTAGCTAAATACACACAAAAAAGTTAGCTGTGTTATTACCTTAGATATATTTTAAATTAAAAAAATAAATTCCAGGTTTTTCTACCAATTGCTCATGAATTCAGAAAATGCCTGTTACCAAAAACTATTATCTCTAGACCTTCTCACCAGATGCATAAGTATCTCATCTTAAGGCTCCATGATTTAACAGGAACTGTGTGTAATATGCTTCATAGAAGTAATTAATAGGTGACTTATTTTGTAAGTCAAGATTCAGGCTCAGTAATCCATAAGACAATGGGCTTGAAAAGAAGGCCCTTGAAAATGAATTCTTTGCTGGGAGGACACCTGAAAGTATCACCCTGTCCAGCATCATTTTTTGAATGAAAGATTAGGAGCTTTCATTTGAATTTTGCTGAGCACTTAGTTGTTAATTTTCACAGGTGGACATTTTGCTCGTAAGTTTAAGACTCAGAAAGTGTCCTAAAGTGTTATGGTGCACGTGGCTGTCTCAAAGGGAGACCAAAGTCCAGAGTCCTGGTGGACAGGCACCAAGGTCTAAGGATCAGCCACTTACACCCAGTTTATGTATGAGTTCATGCTTATTCATCACTCCTGTTTAATATGCATAAGTTCTAGAAATTTCTTCTGTACTCTATGCCCCATTGGCTCCCTGTCCTGGTTCCCTCCTCCTTGTTATCCCCACTGGTTGTTGTATTGGTAACTCCACCCCTGTCATTGTACCCCATTGGTTGCTTCTCTTTTCTCCACTCTTTTTCCCTGCACTATGAGAACCTCGGGATTCTTCCCTCAAGCTGTTCTTCATCCCTAAACCCTCCAATAAACCTTTTGGAACCCATACGGGGAACCCCTCTGGTGCCTCTTTACCTCTGCTGACGCGCTGACCTCCCGGTCATTTGGGGACTTGCTCGCTTAGCTGCAGAACTGGCCCGAGCAAACTGAGGCGACCCACTGTGACGTTCTCAGGAAGGACGCTGTGCTTCCCTGGGCAGATCCCAGACCGCAGTGTCACTAAAGCATGGGACTGGAGCTTTCAAGTGGTTTAAATTCCTTAAACCTTCTGGACAAGATCCTGCTTTCAATTATGAGGCCATGCTTACAATGAAATTTCATGATTTTCTCTTTAATTCAGAAGATACAAGGCTACTTCTACCTATTTGGTTTCTTCAGATGTGTCCCCTTCTTCTTCCATATAGGGTTTGAGGACTCTGGACACTTTCAGGATTTTTACTGCCTTCCAGTAATGCCACCGTGTCACATGCTTGAAAAATCGTAGAATGTCTCTCAGATCCACCTTGCCGCAGCGGAAACCTGCCCATGTTTATATCTCTGGAAACAGACATTCCCCGTGGTTCAGGTTAAATTTACCACAAATCATCTCAGGTCTGAAAGCAGTAACATTTTATGTACATGGCAGTGGGCTGCATGGGCTTTGCATAGATCCCCTGTTTCTAGACTTCATTTACATAGGTTTGTATTATCTGTGCTTTTCTCTTGGGCACCAAAATCCTCCATTACCCAGAAAACAGAGTGTTAATTACAATTGGTTCTCAAAGGAGATTTGGTTTTCAAGCTCACAGGCACAAGAGTGGCAGAGAACTGCCTTCATCTCCCAGAGCCTTCATCTCCTCTGACCCTTGCATCCCAGGGATCCAAACAGAGCAGCAACATTTTCATCCAAAAGCAAATTATAATTCTGATCTCAATGGTGCAAATTCTTACGCATTTAGATCATTTCACAGCTCGTATTACTTTTAAGGAAATTCACAGCTATGGTACGTCATGCCCCTAGTAGCACAGACAAGGACTGAGTGACCCCAAGATCCAGATACCACAGGTCTGAGGTAACTCTGAAAGTAACTGAAAGAAATAAGTCATTTTGCAGAGTACTGAATACAAACATAAAGCATAAAAAAGATATGCTTTTTATAAAAAAGGTAATGGTTTGCTACAACTACAAGACTCCTGCCACATAAAGACATATGCTGTTCTTCTCATGTCACCAATAAAAGGAGATACGTTTATGACAGCCCTTACCACTGGTTGAAGGGACAGGTAAGAAGAGGTAAAGGGAAGAAAGAGCAAAAAATGCAGCTATGGAAGCAATACTTGAAAGAGATGGAACTGAAACATTCTTCTTTCTTGGAATTTATCTTCTTTGCTTAGAAAAAAAAAGTAGTAGCAGCAAACAAAGCTAAAATAATTCATAGTAGCTACTTTTCTTCTAGTTTAGCAGTTTTCTTACCTTTCCATATTCCCTGCGAATAAAGCCTATATAAGTCCCCTAAGAAACACTAACCACAGTCTCTGATGAATGAAGATATGAATTGTAATGAATAATTATGAAGCAGTCAAGATTTGAAGATTTTATGTACACAATCACTGCAGGCTACCAACAAGGTCATTATTAAGGTCCTATTTGATTTGATGTTTTCATTAAGGACTTCAGAGAAAGAGACCAAAACAGATAAAATTAGGGGTAGCTAAAGGCCCACTTGTGAAAATATCTGGGAAAAGTGATCCAAACAGTAAAAATGACATTTCTTAAGTGAGAATCAATTCTGATGAGCATAAGAGTTACCAAAACCTTCTGTGCCCCTTTCCTTATTTGAACCTCATCAAGTAGAACAGCTACTGTATCAACTTCATACCCTTCCTTAAAAGACTGTGCCAAAGTTCTTACTTTCTTTCTGTTTGTTTCTCCCAGATTTTGATGTTTGCTTATAGTCACATTTTTCCCTAAAATTTACAGGGACAATTAAAGAATACACAGAAGTTTATGCTGTGTCTTTGACAAACCTTTTCCATATGATGCCAATAAATAAATAGTCAGAATATTCCCATACTTCACTCTGCCAGCATTCAGAGAAGTTAGTAATTAAGGGAAGAAGGACAAAGAAGGCAGGGCTAATCTTCTCTTTGATATAAAGGAAGTTTTATTCTGATTTTTCCTTGTACGTAGCAAGAGAGATGTTGTCTTGTTCAGCCACTTAATGCAGGGACTGGTCCCAGTAACCATTCACAATGATTTGGGTGTGTCCCCTAAGCCTGTTATTCTACTTCTCTGCTTCTGGGTATGAAGAACTGACATACTTCATTTAAAAAATCAACAAATACATCTTTGCTGTCATTTCAACCAACTTCCTGCCTGATGATGCTTCTCTTCCTTCCAGAGCCCATGCCAGTACAGTAGCAAAACTGTGTTTCTTCAGTTATGTTTGTGTAGTTTCAAAAAAAAAAAAAATTCCCCAGAGAGCACTAGTTGTGTTATTGCTGCATCAGCAGGTTCTTGCTTGCTTCCTCTGATCGCTAGGCAAGGAGCAGTAGCCACAGGCAGAGTAGCTCCCAAAATCAACAAACAGCCAGGCTGATGGTTAGGATCTGGTTTTAAACTGAGAGCAAAGAACTGAGCTGTGATTTAAATCAGAACTAGTAATAAAAAATGTGGAAGATGAAAGGGGAATGGGAATAGACTCAAATATCTGGGGACCACTCTTAATAGCTTTCATTCTACTGTGTATTGAAAAGTATCAGGTCAGCTGATAACAAGAAAATATATTCTAATCTCATTATTGCTGCTGAATATTGAAGTGGGAATAAACTAGGTGAGCCTGTCTCAACCTTCCCATTTTGTGTCATCTTAACACGTCAAAGACAGAAGAATTAAAGGCTTGTCCTTGAATAAATTACCTCTCCTACACACACAGAAATGCTGTATAGGTTACTGTCTCTCTCATTTTCTCTTCCAACCATTCTTCATCACAATCATAAATCTATGGCTAACTGTGGAATGGCACGCTCCATGACTAATTAACTATCAGGGAAGCTAACATTCCCAGGAATAAAATGTTTGATGGGGTGTTTCCCTCTATTTCACATTCGAATAGCCTGTTATAAATTGATGATACCACAGCTGACTTTTCTTTCAAATGCCAAAGCCTTTCCTATGTAATAGAAAGTGAATTCTAAGTAGAAAGGCATTATCCTTTATGAACCATATCACTGCAACACCATAAATCACTTTTCTAAATGATTTCTCCATGTTACATGAGTAAAATGCTGAACCTATCAATCCCTCTTGCTTTATGAGTCTCGGGACAGCACAAAGGCGTGAAAGCTGAAGGAGTATATATTAATCCTTCTGAAAACTCACGACTCAGCTGATGTAAAGAAGCAAGCACGCCTGACACTGCTCATTTGAAAGCTACAAAATGAATAACTCAAATGGGGAAGGTAGTGCTATCACATTGTCACAAGAAAAAAATAACAAATGGCAATCTACTGAGTATATATCAACAAAATCCGATCATGCTAGTAAAAACATCTATCGTGGAGCTATCAGCACAGCAAAGACATGAACCCGTTGCAATGGGTTCAGAGGAATCCACAAAATTTATCAGAGGGCTGGAGCCCCTCTCCTGTGAAGGCTGAGAGAGATGGGGTTGTTCAGCCCAGAGAAGAGAAGGCTTTGGGGAAACCTTACAGCACCTTCCAGTACCTTGAGGGGGAGTAATAGAAAGACAAACTTTTTAGCAGGTCTTCTTGTGATGGCATGAGGGGTAATGGTTTTAAATGGAAGGAATATCAGTTTAGATTAGATATAATTTTTTTTACAGTGATAGTGGTGAAATACTGGAGCAGGTTTCCAAGAAAAAAATGCCTCATCCTTGGAAACATTCAAGGTCAGGTTGGATGGGGCTCTGAGAAACCTGATCTAGTTGAAGATGTTCCTGCTCATTGCAGGGGGGTTGGACTAGATGGTCTTTAAAAGTACCTTTTAACCCCAACTATTCTATGATCCTGTGATCTTCCTTGATATATTTGACTCTTGCTCTGCCTTTTCTACTAACTGCTAATTGTACACTGCTGTCAGGCTCCACAGTATTTGAAAAAGATTATCAAATTAAGATTTGTAAATTGCTAACATTTTAGAAGTATTACTAAAATGGAAGTGATTATCTGATAAATTCTTTATTATAGTGAAATGATGGTTATACAAATATTCCTTCCCCTGACAATTACCTTCCAGAGGGACCAGCCTCAAGGCTTTGGGTCACCTTTTTCACTCAGAGATGAATGAAGGAGATGCACACCCCACAGTAGCTTTGCCTCACTGGAGAAATCTGTTTAACCTTCTTTTTGAGAATTCAGAGATACCCCTTGAGTATTAGCTACACCAAATCCAAGTGTCAGTAGCAAAACCCAGACTCCTCAGCCAGCAGCTGTTAATGGTTAGCATACTTTTAAAGCTTATTTTAAGTATGTCCCTAACTTCCTCCAAAGAGCACCCAAGGTTGAGTGAAAGGTTTTGCTTTTAAAATATATTAACTTTAACATCCTAACCTGTGGAATCAGCACTTGGCCAACTGCCGGACAGCTTCACTGGTGTGTAACTTCTCCTAGGATTGAAAAAATCCTTGTATCACTTTCCTCAAAGAACCAGAAGACTGAGCTTCTTTTGAATTTTTGATTGTGTTTCTTTAATAAAATAAACATCTAGATATATAAATAAAGCAATGACATGCTGTTGAACAGAGATTTCTCTTGGTGCACTACAAAAGCTGTATAGAGCACTCCACAGACATGTAAGTTACTGACATCCATTGGAGGGCATTATGTATGAATACTTTAGTTTCAAATTGAAAAAGTGATTCCATGTATCTACTTATCAATAGTGATCTGACAATCTTTACAAGTACGTGTACATAGATACTGCCTCTTTGCAGATGTTTTCCAGCTGCAAAATTACATAAAAAAATAAAATAGATAGTACTGTGAAATTTGAAAAAATACTCAGTGATATTGTAACACCTCTGAAGGCAGCACACTTTTGATTTCAATGAGAACAGAACATGCATTCTTTCCATATTGCTATCCAAGAACACACAAAATTTATGACATGGTGAGGTAATGAATTCAGCTACAAATTTCTAAACTATTTCTCCTTTAATGACTGTACAATCAGAAACTTTGAAACATCTAATTAGGGACAAGACTGTCTCCTACTTTTTTGGGGTTTGACCACTTTTAATTTTTTCTGTTCAGCAATCTGGAAAAGCTAAAATGATAGACATAAATGTCATACTTTAAAATACATAACTGAGTGCATCGTTTATTGCTTTTCTTTTCACCTCCACAACATCACTAAAATAATTATCAATGTACTTAGAGAAATCACAGTTGACAGAACTTAAGAGACAAGGAAGCCTAGCAATATGAAGAAAAGGATCATTTGATATTTGAAGTACTTACCAAATTCAGGTCCCCTAAAACAAGTCAATATCTATTGGCATTGGAATATTATTAAAAAAACCCAAAACCCCCACAACACAGACACAAGTAGTTTCTCATACTGTCTGCCAAATTAGCACTTTCTGTTAAGTTGGCACAAACATTTGGCTTGAATAATTTCCTAGAAGCATCTCCATTACAATTTGATGCCTGTGCCTGAACAAATTTCTCCCTTGAATAGAACATACGGATGAGCTACTATTGACACCCACAGAAAAGTAATTGTCCCCAAAAATCCTGACTAACAACAGCCTCTGAACTCTGCAGTGCCCCATCAGTGTTTGTCAGCTCACACTGGCTTGCTAAAGCAATGTGTAGTTTGTCATAAGAACATTTGTCATTATATTAATTGCTCCTGATTTTCTAGCCAGAAAGATCAAGTGTCTTGTAAATACTTGCCTATATTTTTGGTTCAAATTTGTTTTAATTGTGTTTAAAGAACGCAAAAAAAAAAAGTGCATGCCTCAGTTGCCAGTCATTAACTCCTTAATACTTCTTTTTTCTTAAGTTGTAATAGGAAACACAGGCCCAAAAGATACTTACTCAGTAATTAGTTTACAAGGAAAACCAGAAAAAGTTTACTAGTTTCCAGAGTTCTGGGAGTCATCTTTTAAGCAATATGCATTTCATATCATTTAGCCAGAACTTTAACGTTAGTGGTAAGCTACTCAGCTTCCTTCTCCAGATGCAATTCCTTGCCCTGAGTTAACCTAACACGAGAGATCCTTTGCAGCTTAGAAAACAAACAAACAAATAAACAAAAAGAACCCACAACCCCACAAAGTCTTTTTGTTTAAATTCAAGTAACTTTCCATTAATACATGCAATGCAGAAATGTACTATATTTTACTTTTCAGCTATTTTTTTGCTTTCAAGTTATTCATACACACAGGTGACTACAGAAATGTCCATGCAAAGTAAACATTTGTCTGCATGTTGTCATGTTGCTTATGATGGCATGAAAGTAATTCACAGTTGTAATCACAAGGTCTTAAATGCTCTTTGGACCTGTCTGAACTTCTCCAGCATCCTGTTCCACACAGACATGAATGTGCACAACCGTACATGCACAAAAATGGCTGGAAAGATTGCATTTCAGATCAAAAACTCAGTGGGATTATTCCTTCGAGTAGATTGACTTACCTGGATAGTTTAGGTGATCTCTTTGGAGTCTCATCAAGCCCATTGTTTGCTTCACATCCTCCCCTCAAATAACTCATCTCAAAACACAGTATTTTGGGTAAAATTTATTTTCCTTTCCCATCTGTTTTATCCAGTGGTCTTACGTTCTTCTCTGGTCGTTCTGCCAAGCTTACTGAGGCTCAGGGAAATTAAACAACTGGTGCAAGGTCACATATGTCAGCTCAGCCAAAAATTAGCATTGAGATTTAAAAACAGACATATAGCTGCATACAAAATAGGGAGAAAAATGTGGAACCTCGTCACTTTGAGGGTTGTTGGGTTTGGTTTGGTTTTTTTTCTACAGATAAGGTTAGGCAAATTATGGTCCTATCAAGAAGAGGTTCTCTTCTCCCCTTTCTCCTGGTAGATCCTTGATTGAGTCACATGACCAACTTTTTGCACAGAAAGAGCAAAGTTCAGAACAGTTTTCCTCTTCTTGTACCACCTCAGAGGGACAAGTTGTAGAAGTGAGCAATGCTGTATCCAGTTTTTAAAAAATGAAAGACATAAATAGCCATTGGTACCTTCATTAAACCCTCTGCTAGAAAACAGACACTCACTATTTGTTGTAATCTTTCTTGGAAGCTGAGAGAAAAACAGTACAGTAGCTCGTTAAAGTGAAGAAAACTAGCCACCTTTTCTGTCCTGATTTTTAAATTTTCCTGCTTTATGCCTGTAAATAACTGCATTTAAGAGAATTGTGAGGTGGATTTTATGAGGTAATAAAACATTTTCTGTATTAATATTACTGTGTGCCTAAGAAAAGAAATAGTAGATTTGAAAAAAAAAAATTCAAGTAGGATCTGTGTGAGGCATGCACAAGCTTCAGTTTGGCTCAAAAGGGGTTCAGATATAGTTCCACAATAAAGCATGCATTTCTATTAAGAATATATGAGGATATAATACTACACTATCTTACTACTAAGGATAGATGAGATTTTAATAATATATCACCTCTCTATACTATACGAAGGGTTTTACTTCTTGACATGTTCCCAAGATGCATGCCAACTGCATCATGATTATTTAATATGTATTTGTAAGACTAAGATTTGAAACTCGTAAAAGGTCTTCTAAGGAGAAAAAATGTGTGCTCATCCTTAATTTCTTTTGTAATTCCACAGCTCTGCAAAATAATTTGTGTTTAAAATGAAACACTATCACCTTCTAGCAAAAGCATAAGCATCTGGTCCCAAAAGATTCCTAGAGAAAGGCAAGAATTTCAGTTGACTGCCACATTTTCACAATATCCGCCCTCTAAAATTAGAACTTGAGATCAGAAAAAAAAAGTAATAAAAATTAATTCTTTTACTGTATAAAAGATACCTGATTTTTTTTTCTTGCAGTATTATTGGCTAGCTCAGTTCCAAATATGGAATATTTTCAGTTTCCTTGACCTTGAAATGGAACAGGTGATGCATAGGCATTTATGGTTCTGTATGCATGAAACTCCAGATTTTCTTATACCTCCCAGAGTTTCAGATTTTTCTAATACCCTTTTTGAATTTGGAAATCATTCATTATGCACTTACTAGTTTTAATTACTTCCCACTACTTAAAAAAAAATCTTTGGTCAAAATCCTTGGTGGTTTTCAGTTTCTCTCCTCGAGAAAAAAAAACCCTGCAGTATTTGACATACCCTTCAGCATTAGTACTTTCAGAATAAAATATGTCTTCCCTTTGTTCGTTATCAAAATCTATTTATATATTTCCATTGGGAAATATCTGAGACTCATAAAGCAATGAGAAAAAGCACTAATCCATTCATTAGCTGAGCATTTGATCTTTTTCAAGACTATTCAGGACAAAAATATTAGACTTAACTATTTTTATTCTACAGCAATATAATCTTTAAGAGAAAAGTAAGAACCAAAACCACAAAGCTGTTTTCTGATAGGTCTTTGAAAATATAATCTCTGAAACTCTCTGAAAGCAGGGTGCAAAATGCCTTAGTGAAGAAATATATACAGGTGCCAAATTATGAACCTTAGACACGATGTACAGAGGTAGCATGATCAAATTCAGCCACACACGCACTGAAAAAAAAAATACTAAATCCCTGTAATGTGGTGTTAATCTTTACTCAGGATGTCTCCAACTCCTCTAGTAGTATTTCTTCTCTTTTTTACTTGCATATAAAAATAGAAGATTGAAAGATGTTTTCCTCATTCCCTTCCCCCCCTCTTTTTTCATTTCCACCTAGCTATTTCATCACCTCAGCAAATTAAAACAAATAAACCAACCTCCAATGCAAGAATTAAAATACAACATGAAATAAATACATCATTATGTTTCAAATCAATTTTAAGGATAAGCAGGTCAGATTTTCTTCTGATACTAACTGATACAGAGAGATTTCTATCATTTTCTGTGCAGTTAAATATGCTTATGAAGCACTGCTTTGGCAAACACAGGAGAAAGAACATAATTTCAGATTTGCTCTTGTTCTTCTCGTGTGCTGAAATATTTATACTACACAGATTCTATGTTGGTTCAAATAAAATGTCTCTCTCAGATATGATATTTTTCAAAGCTTTCAGTGCTAGAATGAATCTGAAGCAGATCTTGAATTAATTTTAACACTGGCTTTGCACTAAAAAAAGTACAGAAGAGCTTCATGAAAAATCTGTTAAGATGCTACAGTTGGGGACAATCCTTTGCCTTGCAAAGGCCAAATTATTTACTGTTTAATGCTTCCTTAAAATAAAAAAAAAAAAAGTAACACTTTCCACAGTGATCAAGAAGGTACTCATCCTTAAAATACCTACTAATCCAAAACATAGAAACAAGAATTCTTAGACAGTATTTCAAGATTTACAATTTCTCACCCAATGTAAAAACATAAGCACAGGTATAGAGGCAGACTACAGAGCCTCACAGCTCAGCATTACATTTGTCCAGTTAGAACCCACTTCTGGAAAAGACGACCAGCACAGGAAGTAAAAGTAAAAAAAAAGCAAGTATAAAGGGGAAGAAATACTACTAGAGGGGTTAGAGACATCTTGGGTAAAGATTACAGGGATTTAGTCTTGCCTTGCCTTGCATAAATAATCTGCCCTTCAGATGCCCTCCCAGCCATCCTGTGCCATCACTGCATTTAGCAGAACTACACAAGTATTTCTAATATATGAACTTATCATGTTCTTGCCACACACATCCTTAGCACCTAAAAAGTCCCATGAAAACAAGCTTCACACCTCAAGACTGGCTGTATGAAGCACATACTCCTTTCTTTTGAATCTCTTCCTTCTACTTTCCTTTTTCCCCCCTTAGATCTTGTTTTGGGAAAGACAATGAATCATTGATCTCAGTTCACACACAGTTTATCGGCCACCTGAAATAATTTCTTTGTCCTTGGCCAGCAACCTGTACATTACATCCACAGGTGGGCTGGCGGTGGTGACCCTGAGTAGCTGCAGGTCATAACTCAGGGCAGGTAAAGTGTGATTAGCAGCATCAGTGCTAAATGGAAGCTCATTTCTCTTAGATATTATTCTTATTCTTGTTATGACAACTCTTGAAAATGCTTGTCTTAGACTGCGAAAAGCCTTAAGCATTAGGCATAACATGTGGAAGCTTTCTACAGAGACTTCTAGAAGCTGATAGTTCATCTTTTTTAACTTTAGGATAACTTCCTTCAGGTTGTCAAGCAACAACCATTACCACGTTCTGAAACTACACAGGGATTTAAGCCAGCGGCCTTGCCTGGAGCCCATTCCCAGGGCTGCACAAACCCTGGAGCAGCTGACAGCATGGACAATGCCAGTCAAATGTATGACATTTGTGTTGTTCTTCCTCCTCTCTGCCATATGAAGGGATAGAGGTTATCTTTAAGTCACATTGCAGGTTTGAATAGGAATATCCCACACAGCGAGCACATCAGAGATGCTACAAGGGCAGCTGGGGGAAATGGCACCAAAACAAGTGATTAAAGCTACAGGAGAGATCGAGCTGTAAATGATCAGGCTGGGTAAAGTGTGGGGAGGAGAAGTGACAGAACTGAGACACAGTGCTGAAGAAAACTGCTGTCTCTACACAGTGTTATGCCCTAAGGTAGGTAGGTAAAAAGGTATGAATATGAAGAAGTGTCAGCATTGTAAGGCATAATTCTTCCTTATTTTAAAGAAAACTATACTTTTAAAACATTTTCGAGTAGATTTCCTTAAAACCTGTATTTTATGACAGAAAACAAAAATATATAACAGTACAATCTCTGTTTTAAAAGGAAACTATAAAAACTTTTCTTCAAATTTTTATTCTAGGAGCTCAAAGCTATTAGTTTTGTAACTATTTTGTTCCCTCACATTGCATAGTAGATCACGTATTCTATACTATAAAATATTGACAGTTTTACAAGGACAGTAACCTTCCAGTGACTGAACACATTACCTAAATTTTAAGAAAAGCTAATCTCTATGAAATCAAGGAGATCCCTATCTCAACCTGTGCAAAATGTATCTTTAACATTTCTGAGGCAGCAGAGCTGACAGTACTGGAAAAAATTCTACCTCTAACTCCATAAAAAGCCCTCTTAGGTCCCACCACAAGTTTAATTCTGATATAAGTAAATTTTTATAAAGTCGCCAAGTTATTTGGGTATTACCTAGGCAGCATAACATCTCAAAGTCAGTCTTGACTAAAATTGAAACTGGATCTTGGAAGGATAACTAATTAACTGAAAAGTTAATTGAAACAAATTTTTATGTATGTTGTATGCTTTTCTCAGGGTCATTAAAATTGCTTCTAATTTCAGAATATATTTCTTTTAAATGACACCATCATTTGTGTATTAAACAACTACACCCTAGGACTTCTCTTGAACATTGATCTATTTGTAAGTATTAAATGCCACAGAACTAGATTAGCTATATTTGAACAAATATCAAGAGTTTATTATTTTGTAGTAGTTCCTTCACAATCCTTTTACATTCACAGTTGTGCACAGTGGTCATGTATAAAGTAAAGGATTTGGGATTTTGGTGTGGCTGGAAGCAGGGATTGAGACCATTCTCTTGAGACAGACATGTTTTTGCCATTAAACAACGTTAGCAGATCGTAGGAAGTTACCAGATCATCTCAGCAGTACAGTAGGATAACATCAGTGAAAGTAATATTTGGTTGGTTTTTGTATGTATTACAGTTGGAAAAACCTTTTATTATATTAGAATAATGTAATAAATTCATACATTACTGGATTTTGAGACAATCTAAAGATTACAACAGCAATTACTGTTTCTGAAACAAGTCTTTCAGGCTAACATTCTGCTTCTTGGCTATCCATAGGAAACTGTTCTAGGATTCCATTTAAAATTAATTAAACTTGAAAATTTATTGAGGTCAATGTTAATTTGAAGATTTGACAGTGCCTTTTTATTTTCTTTTTTTTTTTACATGTAAGGAAATTTCTTTTTCCCAAATACCACTGCTGGAAAAAAGGTAATGATCTAATTATGAGAGGCTATGGCTTTCATTCTAAGCAATCAATTATCTTCATAAGAAACTTGGATATACGGTAAATTAAGTACCAAAAGATGACAGTGAGGTTATCTTCACTTTCAGTATTATATTAACCCACACATGATTCTTTGATGAACACATCCTAATAGTTAACTGGTATGAAGATGTTAATGATGTCAATATTGAATTTTATGTAACAGCCTGTAATCAGACAAAAAAAAATTTCCCTGAAAACACAGCAATAGTAACAATTTCTATAATTCTATAATTTTTTAATTTGGATTTATCCACTGAAATTGAAAAGATGTATGAAGAGAAAGAAAACATAAGGTGAAGTTAGAAAACTTTAAATTTATCAATTGTCACAGGTGAGTGACAAAAAGGAACAAGTCTGCCATGGACCTGTGCTTTGTTATTTCCTAGCTTCACTAGAGCCAAGAAAGACAGGAGTTTCTCAGAACATTTAATTTCCAAACTTCATGCTCATGAGAACTACAGAGTATCTTAAATTTGTTGCACAGTGACGTCCTGAAACTGAGACTTTTAGAGATTTCAGCATCACACGACTGACAGAAAACACTGCTTGACTAAAACAGTTCAGGTAACTTTTCCATTAGCTCAAAATAGGTCTGTTTAAACCTGAAGGAGTTTTTCTTCAGAAAAGATCAGGTTTGAGGAAGGTTAGAACATTCACAGATTTTCTTCTCAGAGTGATACAGGGCAGACAACCAGGGAAGAAAGGTGCTCTGCAAGAAAGTAAAGTATGTTTTTCAGGGGAAACATGAGTTTGTACTAGTGGGCACAGAGAGCCTTTTGACAAACAAAAAATCCAACCAGAAACTGAACAATACAGCTGCTCTCTGCTAATGGAAGCAGAGAGCAGTGACAGAAGAAAAAGGGAGGTATTTTGTTGGAAAGCAACACTGCCAAAAATCTCTTCAGTCCAGATAGCCCCTTGGTTGATGTGGTGTGGTCAAAGACAGAAGCATCCAGTGACAGTTTAAGAAATTCAAGCAGTGTTTTCCTTTCTTTCTCAGTTGAAAGGGGTATAACTGAAAAGCCATGTGAATTAAGCCACAGATACAATGATGATCACATGATAATAGATGCCCTACCTATTTTATGAAGGGCTGGAGCACCTCTCCTATGAGGAAAGAATAAGAGAATTGGGATTGGTCAGCCTGAGAAGAGAAGGCTGAACTAATTGTGGCCTTCCAGTACCTGAAGGAAGCCTAAGAGAAAGGTGGGAGACTTTTTACCAAGGCATATAGCAACAGGATGAAGAGGAATGGCTTTAAACTGAAGGAAAGTAGGTTTAGATTAGCTATTAGGAAGAATTTTTTTCCTTTGAGGGGGTTGAGTCACTGGAACAGGTTGCCCAGAGAAGTTGTGGATGTCCCATCTCTGGCAGTGTTCAAGGCCACGTTGGATGGGACTCTGAGCAAACTGGTCTAATGGAAGGTGTCCCTGCCCATGGCAAGGGGGTTGAACCAGATAATCTTTTAAGTCTCTTCCAATTCCAAGCCATTCTGTGAAGCTGAACTAAGAATCTGCCCTGAGGCAGAACAACTCCTATTTCTAAGTTATTCCTCAAAGCCTAACAAATAGCCATTGGTCTCCACTCCCTGCAATATCCTATTCCTACTTCACATGGCATTGACAGAAAGCAATAGTTATTACCTTACCAGAAAAAAATCAAAGCACATATTAATGGTGCAAAAGATGCCAAAATTGGCTGAAACTTAGCCTTTAAAATGAAAAAAAAAAAAAAAAAAAAAAAAAAGAAAAAAAAAGGATGGACTGCAAGCAAATTGCATGTGCTGGGGGAAAGCAACAGAATATTGTTTCCTAAATAGCAAGGACTTCCACTAGCTCTTGCAACTTTTTAAGTTTTCAGGTCTTAATTGCAGAGGGTGATTTAATTCAGCCCCTGGCTGCCAAGCCCTGCTTTTGTCCCAGGGTTGCACTATTAGACATTCAGCAAGATTTTTGCATTAGGTAGTGCCTTATTCTTTCTCTTCTACCACAACTATGATGATTGAATGTGGGGTAGAAATAGTATGGTAGGCATCTTGATTATATAAAAAATCCAGCTCTGTCTGGATCACGCAATTTTACAGGTGGCTGAAAGATTACTTCTTACTCACCTTTCACCACTTACCATGGAAACATTTGAGGGTAGGTTTATTTTTCACCAAATTTCTGGAGTGAATAGAATAAACGTAGAGAAGAACATCATGCAGACCTAGTAACAAAACCCCTGCAAGATCCCCCATGTACCAGGGGAACAACCACACAATGTACTGAGCGTAAAGCAATACCAGCCCCAGCAGCAGGAAACAGGAGAATGTACTTTTCTCTTAAACAGCAACAGCTATGAATTCTTCCTGGCTACTGTTTGAGGACTTAAGTTACAGAATAAGCAAAGTACATATCACTGTGGACAACATGAACACTAATTACTTGCTACCAAGGCTGGGCTTTTAGTTTGTTTGCTTAAAAAAAACCAACTCAAACCAAACAAACACCACCACACCTGGTTATAACCAAGACCTAAGCAGCTGCTGGTATTCACTTGAATTTGAGTAGTGAATCCAAGTCCAAACTACATGAAAACATGTGAACAATTGTGCATATCTTTTGTAACATAGACTGTGTTTATCTTTGATCATCTGTTTTATTTGTGTGACTTCCCAGGCTTTAAAATTTCACTCTCTTTTTAAAGGGAATCTAGGACATTCATATAATCAAGTGAATATATGATGATCAATACAATACCTAAATTTTTATTTTGGAGCTACATAAGAACTATTTGGCTGCCTGTAAGGCAAGAGACAATATATTATCTGTGAGGTACATCTGGATGAAATAGAGACTTTTGCTACGAATTCTGTAGATTTTTAATGGAAAAAACACAACTAAAATTATCAAAAAGTTAGCCTAATACAGTATTTATGCAGACCTTTCAAAAATCATATTCTAGTTATATCCTGGCATTTTTTTTGTTCTGTTTTGAAAACTAGAAATTAAAGTAACTGGTATACAGAAATATTTTGAAGGTCAACTAGGAAGGGTTGAAAAATACAGAATAGTTTAAATGGTAACCATTAAAATTTAAATGTTTAAGTCAGATACCCAAATTTTACAAGGTCTCTCAAGATTTTCTTCTGTTTTAGAACATCATTAACGTATAGAAGACTCCACAAAACTTTTTGTGAATGAAATTTTTATTTACACACTGTATCCAGAAGCAGATACATAAATCCTTATACAATTATTTTTCAAAAATGTGCAAGAAATTACTATAATTTTGTTTACAAACCAAAACACATTAAAATCAATGGACTTTGGATAATTCACTCTGTGGCGTGCTTAGTACAAATAGTGCACACCAGGTCTGAAACAGAGAAAAGTGTAAACTACAGCAATCTGGATTGCAAGTATTAACTTCATGGCACTCCATCATCACTATAAAAATTCTTTAACCCAACAGGTATTCATAAAAAATTCCTTTAGAATTTTTCATTATCTGTGTAGAATTTAGAACACTTTCCAGATACCAATGCCATATTTTTCACATTATGAACTACATCTAGGCCATTTTTTATTTATAAAGAATGCCTGTAATTTTTATTCTTTGCAGTCATAGAAAGATTTTAAGAAATTAAATTGGCAATCATTAATTCATCTATAGCTTAGCTCAGAATTTGAAAGTTCAGTAACAGAGAAATAATTCTCATCATAGCCCATATATTGCTGGTATGCTGTTTTAAATTCACAATTCCAGTATTCACACAGATGAAATGCATCAAAACAAAAACTGCACAGATTTTACTTAGCCCAGCAGTCAATATTCACAGAAAGAAATTGGCTTTAACAAAATGCAAAGTCAGCTCATCTGAGAACAAAGAGTTTAATTAATAACTGCATTTCTGATCCTTCTGACAGAATTACATTTTGATAAAAAGATGGCATTCACTATGTCAACAGCAGGATAAGTGCTATATCCTTCAAACAGATCAAAGAATACACATCACTTTCAGTTGTTTGTAACACTGGCTTACAAAACAAAACAAAAAAAAAAAACCACAGAGGAAATTGTGCAAATACATTATTTCCAAATACAAGGTGTTGTTTTACTCTTCTAATTGGTAAAGCAATGTTATCAATAATGTCAATCATTTCAGATGCTCAAAAAAGGAGTTTTATTTTAAAGTTTCATTTTCAAAAACATTTTTCCTCAATTCAATTGCATAAAAAGCATACCTTTTGAACCCTTAAACTGTTGTGCTGAATAAATAGCCATATTTCTACTCTATAAGGATCATAGTCTGTTAGCTTTTATTCCTAGTGTATCTACTTCCAAAGGTCCCCAAAATATCATCCATCATCTTTCTTTTATTTGTCAAGGACACTTTGTTCCTCTAATTTTCACGAAGCAGAAGTCAACACAATTTTTGTGGTTATTCTGAGTACTTCTAAATTGACTCATAACTAAATTACTGTGTTTCTTTTATATTAATCTTTATAATAAGAAATTGTAAGTATCTTTAATGTTTTCAAAGTATTTTTTCTGGGTTCCTTCTGGCTGGCCAGGTACCTCAGCATGAAAAAATACTGTGAGGTTCTGATTAAAGAAACCTGTAAAAATAAGTATTTGTGTCTACTTACTACTGATTTAAAATATTTTGAGCTTAGTAGAAATATCACCACTATTTTTTATTGGAAGCAAAGTGCTCTACAGTTCTTACATCCTAGACCTCAACCACTTTTAAGTGTTCCTTTTGTGGTAGCTTTATGGGGGGGTGGGGAAATGAGAAAGTTAACTTGACCTGATTAAATTCACAGAAGAAGGACGTGGCAAGGAAGGCAATTCAAAATCTGGATAGCTGAAACAGAGTTTTTAAAACAAAGCATCATTTATGAGTGAACAACTGAAATTTATAAAGGCATGGGCAAGAATTTTAGCATGTGTGTTCTTGCATGTTTTTCAATTCAGCAATAAGACCCAGGATATTGTAGCCTCAAATATTTAGGTTTCAATGCAATGACTGCTAAATTAATGTATGTGACATAGTATAAACATATGTTTAATGTATTCAATAGTAGTATTAAATGGCAAAGAAAATATTTAATATTCTATAATCTTTCAAAGATTCTGTAGAATGCATAGGCTCTCTAGTATGGGGAAAGAATTTTTAAAGTGAAGAAAATGCCAGAGGTTTTCTTCCAAAAGTATGCATCTGAAATCCATAAAAATGATTTTCTTTTTCCTCCCCACAGACAGAATCAGAACACTGTACCATACAATAGGTTATTGTGCCTTTTTGAATAAAGTTAGTGATCCTGATTCAGGGGAGGGGGGACGGGACATGACTGGGTGGGGGGAGAAGTCAGTAGAGGAAAAAAAAGAAAACAGAATTCACCCTTTCATACATATATCTCCATGGCAGAGCCAACAAATTACATGTATAGACTGCTCTAGATTATTTTATCTTTTAAGTTTAAAACTTTATCAGACTAAAGAGGAAATCCTTATTCTCCCTCCCTTAAAAGCAAAGGCAGTCTTTATCTACCTTTGATTTTCTTTATTTTTTAGTTAAACATTATGGTCAAAAAAATAAATTAAAAAAATATAAATTTTGTCTATCAATTCAGGCAACCCAAGATGTAGTGCTACTGCACCACCTTGCAGCAATACTGTATTCACTTCTAAAGACTCATTTTAGGGGACAGAAATGCTAGATTAAATAAGAAGAAAATGACCCAAACAAGAAAGATTTATCAAAGACGGACTTTTCTTCTAAGGTGATCTTTACTCATTAGCCACTTCTACCAGAGATGGGGAATATGACATTCTAAAATACAAACCAGGGGGACAGATGCAGGCTAAGCAAGGCCTATCACCAAGGCAGAAGCAGGCCTCCCTCCCAAGCCACCTATGACCCCTTTAACATGTAATTCATAAAAGTAATAGAAACATGGGAGAAAAGAAAACCAAACTAAAACAAAACAGGAAAATGCCATGGATTAACCTTGCATGATGAAAATATTACAGTGTAGAACCTGTACTCCCCACTGAAAGTCTTTTTTTCCCTACAGAAGGTTAGAATAACTGTAAGCTTTTCAAATGCCAGAATCTTTGACAGATCTCATAAACACTTACTTAATTGATTCAATATTTCATATGTCAAAACATATTTCATGACAGTAAACTGAAGCATTTTCTGCGGTCGCTGTATATCCAAACATCTCTTTCCAATAATTTGAAAGGCTAGGAGAATAGCACTTTAGAGACGCATTTTAAATATCTTCCTTCCTCCCCAAAGGATATACAAAAAAGGGGAAAATGATCCAAAGGACATTAGTGTATTACTGTACTTTCTGAAGTGAAAAAAAAAGTAGAAAAATGGAAATGATAAAATTTCAAGTAGCTTGAATATAAATATGGTAGAAATCATCCTATTAGAAGTTTTACCCCATCCCCAAAATGGCTTATAAATTTATGTTCCCATAATAACAATTCCTGGAGTCTTCCTACAAATTCAGGAAACTTCCCTCCCTCTTACTCCGCAAGAGTAACCAGGAAGGAAAAGGAGAGAAAGAGGGGACCTGGTAGGTGTTCATTTATTTAATTGATGGCATGATTATAAAAGGTCATATTTTACAAGACCCCAATACCACAATTTCCTTCTAGGTACTATACATTGACTTTCATAGACTTTTTTTAAAGGCCATTTTCAGAGGACAAAACACCGAGACAAGAAGAAGGCTGAACTAACCTTCTCAAAAACAAGAGTGTACAGACAGTACAAGGCTTAGGAGGAAGGCTTTTTTTTTCCCAAAGATATGCTGCATAACCATGTTCTTATCACACAGCTCTGTCTATATATTGGGGCATATCTCTATAGAAATGTCTAATTATGACACTAGGAAACCGTTTTTAACTTAGATGTAAAATCAGTAATTTAGAATACCAATATGTTCTTTATCCATGATCATTTTTTTCCAGAGTTGTTTTAAAGGAAAAAAAAAATCCATTCAACAAGTTTCATTTGACTTTTACTTATCGTTGAATACACATGAAATGTGCTTTCAATGCATAAAAATCACAGTGGATAGCAGCAAAGGACTTGGGGGAAATTAAGGAGAATTTGATCATTCACATTGTGATTAATCTGCACATTGATGAAAGATAGCTATTTCACACTTCTAAAAATAAACTTGAGATCATTCTTTCCAACAAAACAAAAACAAGGAAAAAAAGCCTCCCAAAATACACAAAACCCCCCAAAACAAACATAAATCCAAATGCATTACTTTTCTTTTACACACAAAAATGAAATATTTTTATGGCAGCAAAAGATTTTGATAATAATGAAAGTCTGTAAACTGTAATTCAATCTCTTTTTGTTGTTGTTGTTCCCAAAGTGCAAGATGCAAGATTCCCGTAAGCTTTCAGTAGTGCTTTTCCTGTAAATAATCCTTCATTTTGTTTGGCAAAGGCAGTTTTTGAATCAGGTCTATTCTGGTGTACTGACGTATTACAAAACGACACAGGTACTGTAAAGAGCGCACCTGCATGAACCGGGATACTGGATTTGTCAGTCTCACTGGGTAAGTTGCAGATCCAGGCAGCCGGGATCTCGAATAGCAGAAAGCTCCATTTTCAGAGTCCCTGATTGAATGTTCAATTAAGTCAACTATAGATGTATGTCCCTCCACATCTGGCTGTTCATAAAAACTAAACCTACCATTTGAGTGTTCAATTCTAGTGTGAAGAGTTTTTCCATGGGAACGAAAACTCAAACTTAAAAGATAACGATCATCAGAACTATCTCGAACAAGAAACGAGCCATCAGGCACATTAGCTAATTTTCCCTCTGCCTCCCAGCGTGTAATGGGGCCCCAGTACCATCCTTGTTTTGCAAGTTTTTTCAGTTCTTCTGTGAGACTTGTCACAACCATAGGACCGCTGTTCTGTACAGAGTCATAAACTCTTCCAACTCCCGGGGCAGTGTTAGGATCAAAATTCAAATGGCAGCGCATACTTTCAGCCACATGGGCATCTGTGCCATTTAATCCATTGAAGTTCCTTTGGATTTGATTATTCTGCATTGGAGGTAGCAAAGGTGAGAGTGGAGGGACATCGCTATGATTAACTCTTGGGCTTTGCAACATGACTCCTGTGGTACCAATCAACAAACCATTCACCGTCTGGTCCACAAAGATATCCGGTGCAACGACTACATCCTGATCCACTTGGCTCTCATCTTCATGGAAAGCATTTCCCCCCACTTGAGAAGAAACAGTCGAAACTTCCATGGGTGAGGAACTATCCAGACAGTAACTACGTGATCCTTCCAAAGGATACATTCCCTCATCTAAAGGCACAGTATACTGAATGTAGTCCTGAGGCATTAATCCAATAACTACAGGCACATGTTCATCAATATGAAGATGCAAGTCCCCGTTCTGAGATTCCGTATTTTTTAATGCATTGTTTTGTTCCTGGAACACGTTTTCTGACTGCAAGTCATGGAAGTCCTTTCGAACACCATTCAGTGCTGGGCTTGGATTAGAGGAATGGACCAAGGCCTTGACTTTCACTTCCATTTTGATGCAAGTCTCTTCTGAATTTGTAGGTCGAAGGGGCCACGGAGTTGGGCTGTAATGGTGATTACGGAGGGAAGTGGATCTCAGAGGTCTTTGAGCTCGCACATCTTTGAAGGTTATTGGAGCAGATGAGGAAGAAAATGTGTCATCATCTGCAGAGCTTACAGATGGTGTGCTGCCTTTGCCTTTCTGTTTTTGCTTTGCTGAAAGCCTCCTTTTTAACGTACCCATTAAACTTTCATTTTTTGATCTATTTTTGCCTCCTTTTTCATCTTCACTATTGACTTCACAGCTAGCCAAATCTTTACCATAGCAGCTGCCAAACAAGGAGTCATCTTTTCCAAATTCACTTAATGATGGCTGCTGAACCACTACAAAGTCACTTTCATCTTTACTTTTATTTAAGTTAAAGGATTTGCGAATTGTTTTGAGACTAATTTTCTTCATTATGACAAGTCACCAAATTTGGCTGATCAGCAGTGCTTGCGGTGATATAGCCCTAACACATGAAGAGCAGCTTCTGCTTCATTTATGTGTTTTATCCAGCCTCATTTAACTTCAAGAGCCATTTCCTAGAAATAAACAAAAAACAATTAAATTCACAAAAGAAATATTTCAAAAATTATCTGTAAGGGTTTCCCCCTCTCCAAGCAAAACAGAAATTGCAGTACTTTAACAATGGGCATCAAATAAAAGTAAAAATGGGGAGCTGACTTTGAAACAATCAGGCTCAAAAAATGAAACTCCTGTATCTGCCTTGAAGATTTCCACAACTTTATTCTGCTTTCAGTAAGATATTTTTTGAAATGTACACACCCCTTATATCACACACAGAGGCACGTATATTTGATGCATTTATATATCACTTTCAAACACATAAACAGTCCTCTCTTTCAGAAGGCTCCTAAAAAATCCCCACATAAGTAACTACAGAAGATAAAACTACAGAAAACATTCTATTCAACAGAATTCCTACATGCAGGTTAAACTGTGATTGGTCCTAAAAACATGGTCTTAAAAGGTTATACTTTCTCTACACAAGAAAGTTGAGTAATATTTAAAAGGTTACATATTTATAGGAAAACTAACTGTAGTGAAAAAATAGAGTGATTAACAGCAAAGTAACATACATTTGCCGCAAGTCCCCTCCTGAACTTCTGTGAAAGAAAAGATTTCCAAACTGTTTTAGGCTCAGAAGACTAAGTCACAGGCTCTTACTGCCTAAAATTATTAGAACTTTTCTTCCTCCAGTACTTCTGCCAAGACCTAGTGGACACAGATGCTCGAGTTCCAGTTGACTGCTCCCACCTGGCAACTTGCAGAATCAGGCACCCACAAATTTGATCTTTTGGATTGTTTTTTTTCTCCACTGAGGTTTGACTGCGTTTTGGGGGGGCTTTGGAGGGGCTTGGTTTGTTGCGTTTTAATTTTAGCTAGACCTTCCAAAGTAAACAGCTCTGCAGAGAGAAGGATAACACATGGGAAAGAGAAGAGGGGGAAGTTGCTACTCACACAGAAGTAGGTACTACAATTAGTAGTAGCCGTTATTCCACGTACCTCCAAATACATGCGATGTTAGCAGCACAACCTGCAGCAGCAAGCCTGGCTCCAGGCTAAGCATGGCAAGCTGAAGGAGTCTAAGAATCTTTCAAGAAATCTTCCGACCTTGGTGGACTGAGGGGAAAGTAAAACAGCCCTTATATATGCACTTCCCACTTTTCTCCCACAGTATCGCAATATAAGCAAACCGAGAAAAACAGTGCAATGGACTGAAATAAGTTTTATCAACTAAACAATACGGTTTTCTTAAATAAGCATTCAAAAACTGCACAAAAGCATGGAAGGACAACGATTGCTATAACCAAAAAGCAGTCGATTGCCTATTACTGTTGCCCAGCCTAACTTGTGTGGTCCTCAAGTACACAAAGGCTAAAGGACCATATCCAAATCAAAGTAAAAGGCAATGTGAAGCATCTATGGATTCTAAACTTCAAAACACCTTGAAAAATTTTAAGTAAAGCCCGGCTGCTGGAGGGATGGACACTGTTCCATAAAAAGCAGAAACAGTAAAGATTGATTTACTTGGATTGTACCCTAGTCCTATCTGCATCAACCTATTTCAAAGATTGATTCTGTGTCCTTGTCATAACCTCCGATATTTCCCAAGTCCATCTTTAGAGCACATTCATATCTTTCCATTTCATTTTCTTAATTACCAAACTAAATAACACTTTCTTTCATGGGGAGAAACTAAAAGGTTTCTCTTGCCTGTAAACTGATTTACTTTCTACCAGCAAAGAACAAACATGACCAAAGCACTTTCTTCCTAGACAAAAGACTAAGACTCAATTACTAGCTATAAATGAATTTTAAGACCTTAAAAAAACAGAACCAGTATTTTGAAACATTCACTAGTTATTTTCTGCTTTTAACATGATACTTGTTGTATCAGGACTCATGAAACCGTAAAATACCATACTCCAGTTACACAATTGGAACACAATCCTGAGTTATGGGTATGAATTTTCAAAGGTTACAACACTGTTTACCTTCCTACAAGTGCAGATAAAGGGAGACTTGCATGTCAGTTAAAAGGAGAATCAAAATATCATTGACCTTCTATTCCTAAACCATTTGGATTTTGCCACCTTTCCAATTAGCAGAATTCTTTTTGTCACATGTAACTAAATGAACCTACAAAATGAGTGAAAATTACAACTTCAGGATTCCATGCTTCTCCTAAACTAACAAAGTCAGAGCATTGATTCATTTGATAAATTTAACTGTGCTTTTGGGTATGTAGTACCAGAAGCCTGAGAACTGTCACATTAGCTCCACCTGTGAAATCCAGAGTGTTCTCCAACTGCTTCTGACATTCACAAGCTGGTACTATTTCCACTTTTCCAGAAATGTTCCCCCCTCCTTGTGGAAAGTACTGTCTGCAGATACCAATCTCTTCACTCTTATGACCAGTGACAGGACTTGAGGAAACAGCATGAAGCTGAGTCAAGGGAGATTTAGGTTAGATACCAGGAAAAGGTTTTTCACCCTGAGGGTGGTTGGGTACTGGAACAGGCCCTCCAGGGAAATGGTCAGAGCACAAAGCCTGACAGAGTTCAAGAAGTGTTTGGACAATGTACTCAGGGACAGGGTGTGATCCTTGGGGTGTCCTGCACAGAGCCAGGAGCTGGACTCGATTATCCTGATGGGTCCCTTCTAACTCAGTATGTTCTAGATTCTATAAAATGCATGGCTCATTAGTTGTATCCTTGTAAATATTCATGTCAAGATATAAAAAAGGTTTGATAATCAACTGCAGAGCCAGTTCATTCATTCATGAGAAGATGATAAAAATCTAGTGACAATCCAGGTTGAAGCTCTGCAAAGTAAACTGAACACACTCACACCATGAGAGCAAGTCTGTAAACAAGTCTTCCATACGAGACCCACTCTATGATACCTCCCACGCATATTTTATCCAAGACAGGAGAAAATAAATACACCCTGAAGTCAAATACCCTAATTGATCCCGATACTCCTCTTTCTTTGCATGTACTTAAAAAGTACCAGCTAATTCTGCATTGCATATCGTGTTTAAAAATGCTGTATAAACAGCGTTTATATGATTATGATATGATTATATAATTGTGAGTGCATATGATACACTCATATGCACTCACATGCACAATAATGAGTGCATACGATACACTCATATGCTTGCAAGTATAGAATTCTTTGCAGTCTGCATCTAATAGAGCTGGAGCAGAAGAGCCCAGGCATACACCCCTTCCTGGAATACATTAAAATGAATTATGCAACTTCTTCACAACCCTCAGCACAGCAACAGCTTCACTAGTATTCTGCACAAATTACAGCATGACTGAAGTCTCCCACCAATGTGCTCTTCCAGTGCCATCTGCTGTACAGTGAATTAGACAGCCTTACAAGAGACACCTCTGGAAATTCTTCTGGCAGATATTTGCAACTATAAACAGACTTGAACTCTACCAATGTATTCCCAAAGCCTGGTGGCTATGCGTGCAGAGACACCTGGAACACACAGACTGAAAACGAGAGATTAATCAAATCCAGAAAGAGAATGAGATCTTAATGCACACAATAATGCGGTAGAATGAAATTCAAACTTATGAACTTTCATCACAAACGCTGCATCTTGGAATCTTTAATATTATGCATGTTGACAAAATACATGCCAGGCCACTGGACAAAAATGACCAGCAAACACCATGCCCCCTTTGTGCACACAAAAAAATGAAAACTAAATTTGCACACCTCACCTGGAGGAAGAGCAACATTTATCAATCACATATAAATGTGAAATTATTAGTGAAGAAAATTAGGGCTAAAAGTTCACTTTACAGGCTGCTTCTTGGACACCTGAAGAGCAGGCCATGCAATCGTACATTAATTATTATGGTGGCCAGCACTGCTGTATGAAAAACTCTGTAAGTTTTAAATATATAACAGTTTCTGCAAATCTAGCTTGATTATTCTAACATTTCAGAGTAGTTTCAGTTTGATGCTACAAAATGCTTTCAGTAGATTGGAATCACATATCTATCTCGAATCAGTGTTTGCAAAAGTACACCAACAAAAAAGTTTGATTATATTTGTGCTGTCTTTATTAATTTCTTATCTTTTTCACACTTTTATGTTAGGCATACTTATTTCCTGGGACAAATACTATAAACAATGCTGCCAAAATGCAGTACAATAGAAATAAATGAGGATTAACTCTAAGGAGTTAGGACAGAAAACATCATACTGGAAACATACAGCAAAATATAACTCATGTTTGAACAAAGACTTGTCCTTAAAATTTTAATAAAAATATCACCACAAAAATGACTTCAAATTATTAGTCAATGCTACTTCAGAAAACTTTTCTAAAATAAATGTTAATCTGCTTATTTATTTCCATAAAGTGAAACAGTTGAGCACTGAACTTGATTTTTTTTAATCCACATCATCCTGCATCATTCCTGAAAAGTCTTTCACTTAGAAATATATAATATTTATTCTTATACTGGCTCATCATAAGACTTACATCATTTACAATTTCAATTTATTGTATTTTAACATAATTATTTATATTAAGAAAATAACTAAAAATACCTCAGAAGTGAAAGTTTCTGCATTCCTGGGCACGACAAGCACTAGGTTCTCATTACAGGCAGATAATGAAGCCTATTCTAATCTGCAGAAGTATAAGGTGTCATTCCCCTGCTGTGCCCAAATTCTCACTGAAATATATTCATGCGTTCTTCAGAAGAGCATGTCAAAATCAGTATCTTAAGGTAATGCAGATTTCAAGTGCTATATTTTAGAAATTCCCAAGTGTCTAAATTTTCTGCAAAGTTACTAGATCTATTAATGTGAATTATTAAGGAGTTGCTCTCCATACCCATTCCCATCAACTTTACTTCAGTACTGAAACCTGTATCATTGGAAGTTTTTCTTCAAACCAGTACACAAAATACTGACTCGAGGTATTTCCTGCTATGCACTTAAGAGTTTCAGGCTATATGAGTACAGAAACTACACACAAAATACTCATTAAGTAAAGAGAGATTCAGTATCTACTCAAAACACCATTAATTTCTAAAAGAACATACACAATACATGACAACTTTTGACTTTTTCGTTATACATGCTATAAGCACACTGAAGATGGTGAGGTTTCTTTCTGTGCGCTTCAAGTAAATTCCTACATTGTACTGCTTTTTAGTAAGAAGAGTCTTTAAATGAAGCAATCTAAATTCCATTGCATACTCTTATACCTTGAAAACAACAAAAAAAGGTAAATGGTTTTAGTAGTGGCTTGCTTGCTAATGGATGAACACTGTCCTAATATGATTGCAGATTTTATAAAAGCCCTTCTGACCTGCATACCTGCTTTTCTAGTGAGTGCAAGACTCAGATGTACAACTTCACATAAAATTGGAACAAGGAAAAAACAGATGAGAAGCTCATCTGACAGTACTTTACACTTACCACGATTCAAGAGTACTTAAAGCCTCCTATTTTTAAGCTAACTAATCGAAGACCTGAACACTGAGTTATCTACCACAAATTTAAATTTCTATCCTCTAAGATTTGAGCAGCTGAGAAAAGTATGGTCAACCTCTCTACCGGCCAATATAATTGAACAGGTTTTATACAGATTACAATTTAAAACAAACCAACCGACCACCAACCAACCTTAAGTCATGTCATTTAGTCATATCATCTCTCCAATTTTTTCCCCTCTTTTTACAAAGCTTAAAGAGAAAACAGTCCATGGGCACTACTGCCCTAACACAATACAGAGTAACCCTAATCACTAGCAACCTTTAGCAGAGAGCAACCAAGGTACACCTTCAGTAGTATGTAGAAAAGTGAGGTAAATTAATAATGAAAACTTGACACAAAGGAATTTTTCTTTGTCACTTCTAATTATGGGAATTAAATATATGCAAAACCAGGAAAACAGCCACTGGAAAAGTCCAAATACCTTGACTGCTTGTCCCTGGCCTGCTGTTGAAAAAAAATGCTCTTTTAACATCTAGATTTCTCTGATTTTTTTTCCTTTTTTTTTTTTGAACACTACTTAATCCATGAGTGCTTGCAATAAGTCCTGTTCTTTCCCATATTTGGTTGCAGAATGGAATATTTCTATCTGATTGGTGGTTTTCCTCTGGGGAGTAACTTAACGGTGTTAAACGGCATCTCCATTATGGTTCATATGTGCATATACAGTCTTGTAACTACAATAATTTCATCACTACAACAGCCAAACCCAGTTACTAATACTAATAGTCCTCAGCCAAGGTCACATCTCTGTTACTCAAGGATGGCTGGCTGGGATCCATGTCTGCTCCCGAGCTACCACAGGCACACTAACATGGGGGTGTTAAACTGAAGTCAGCACCAGCTGGTGTCAGCTCAAGAACACACACAACATCAGGACATCAGAGCTGCTGTTGGAGGAGGAAACTCCAGGGAAGTTGGGTGGATGACCGCCAGTAACCACTTCAGCCATTCCTGCTAGACCTCTCACAAGCTGAGAATCAACACCCAAACAGGGAAACAAGCTGACTGTACTTTTCATACATTTACTAGAAGACAGACACAAGTACCACCTCTCATCACTTTCTTTTAAGCAAACATATGATAATAAAGCATACTGCTAACAAATTGTTTCAAGCATGGGGAAAAAAAAATCAGGAAAATGAAGCCACAATTTGGCTCTAAGACCCTGATTAACAGCGAGGGGAAAAGAAGCAAACAAAAATAACCCAGTAGTTCTATTTATGCCAAGGCACTGAAAAAGAAAAAAGTGGAACATTTTTGATTAATCAAATGGGAGAAGTCACTAAAGAAACCTGCTATGTTCATGTGTTTCAATGCAGGAAATTACATCCATTGAGTGCAAATAAACCTTTGCTTTCAGTTTTCACACAGCTGTGCAGAAGCAGGCGAAGAATGAGAATAATGCTCAGTGAGGCTCTGTTTTCATTTCTTACTATTTTACAAGAATGCAGCAGCCAGCCTTGCAGCAGACTGTCTGTCAGCAAAAATTAAGTTTAGTTTCATAAGCAAAGGTTAGACTTCCTGGGAGATAATGCATGAGAATGCCTTTCCAACTAAGGGTCCATCTCCCACTCCATTCGGACAGAAGATAAATACACCAAAATGTTTCCCCTCCATAGTAAGGTATGGGGTAGCCTCAGCATGATAACAAGGAGGATTTATGCTTATCCAAGACATTCATGCAATCCTCTTAAACCACAACACAGTTATGTTAGGAGTCTGAAAAGTTGTAAAACGATAATGCTCTACAAACCAGCGTTTCATTTAACAATATGGACTGACACCACATTCTGTAAAAGGAATAAATTTTGAAACAATTTTGCTCTAAGATGGCAAGGAACAGATTCTGTGCCTACGTATTTGAGAACAAACTAAGTGTTTGAAATTAATATTGTGAAAATGAAAGGAAGAATGGGAAAAACACAGTAAAAACAAACAAAAAAAAGCATTTCTGTGCTTCTTTTCATTGAGAAGTATGCATAAATGTCTGAATGCTGGAATGTGTGTTGCAAAGAACATAACCCATGTAGTTGTATGGATGCGGGTTCTAAAACCCAAATCTGAATGCAGTTTGGTTTCAGGATCCTGATGCATTTCCAAATGTAATTTTAGAAATGCTGTCCATTTGTTCAAAGCATATACCAGAAACAGAGAAATAATAAAACACACCATTCTCTCAAAGCAATTTTTTGTGGTCAGCAATAATCTGACTACTCTTAATGTTAGTGACAAAATAATGTAATTGTGAGAAACACTTTTCCAGCCCTTCCCAAAAAAGGAAAGAAAACACTCAGCAGACATGCAATAGCTAAATATTACCACTTCACATTGACTTATACTGATTTTGGTTTCGCTTTCAAAGTTTGGGCCGGTTTTTCTACAGCAAACGGAGAAACACTGTTACTGTGTACCACTTCCAAAACACGAACCAAGACAGCTGAAAAGGGCCTGCTACAAACAAATATTTTGATGAGGAAACATAAAACAGGGACCATGAATTATCTTTTCCTACTGTGCTATCAGAACAGACATTCAACTTACCAGGCCAAACCTCTGTCACAAATGAACCCCACAGCATGAGCGGTACATACCAAATGGGCAATACAGAAAGACACCACTCAGTCAACATGCAATGCTGCATTATGTGTTTGTTTCCTGCTTCCACGGAAAAAAAAAAAAAAACCACTAGAAAAAAAAAGAGACAACACTGTGAGGAGAAAGAGGTAAATAGAGGAAAAGTAATAGAAAAGGAAGCCTCATACCATATGGTACCATTACAGAAACAATTATTCTGGGAGGTATTGAAAGACACCGGGAGGACAACTCAGTCATTGGTCACAGCCAGCACAGTGTCATGAGAGGGAAGTCCTGTTTGTCAAACCTGATTTCCCTTTATGACAAGGTAACCCACCTAGGTGATCAAAGGAAGCAAAGTGATGTTATCTTTTTGGATTTCAGTAAAGCTTTTGGTACTGTCTNTCACAACATAGGAAAGAGATTAAGCTATTATAGAGCATCCAAAGGAGGGCCACGAGGATGGTGAAGGGCCTTGAGGGGAAGCAGTATGAGAAGTGGCTGAGGTCACTTGGTCTCTTCAGCCTGGAGAAGGGGAGACTGAGGAGAGACCTCATTGCAGTTACAACTTCCTCATGAGGGGAAACGGAGGGGCAGGCACTGATCTCTCAGGTGACCAGTGACAGGACCCAATGGAAACAAGATTGTCAGGGGAGGTTTAGGTGGGATATTAGGAAAAGGTTCTTCACTCGGAAGAACCTGGGGAGCCTGGATCAGGCTCCCCAGGGAAGTGGTCACAGCACCAAGCCTAACAGTTCAGGACGTATTTGGATAACACACTCAGGCACATGGTGGGACTCTGGGTCTGTCCTGCACAGGGCCAGGAGCTGGACTTTGATGATCCTTGTGAGTCCCTTCCAACTCAGAATATTCTGTGATTCATATTTCTGCTAAAAATTGCAAGGGTTTACACAGCATCACTACATATGTCACTATACTACAAATTTTTAAATATTGCCTTTCTCCCTAAATTTCGAGTTAATTTGTTATAGTCATCTTTTTTGCTTCTGCCTGTCCCAGTCAGCTGATGTGAAAATGAAGACAGAGGAAGTAGTTCTAACATACTATAGCACCAAGCGAGTATGACCAACAATTTTGCTTTCTTTAAGATGCAATATGGGATACTGTCTTCTTGAGGAACAAAAATGAGAAAACAACATATCAGGAGAGCTATGAAGTCACATTCACAAGGAAAAAACCAAAACCAAGCCAAACCAACCCCAAAACACGACAAACCCAAAACATAGCTAAACCTAACTTTTATTTTAAACACCTCACTAGCTAAACTATCTAGCCAACAGGTGGCTTCATAGCCCATGTTTGTAAAACAAGTATCTTCACCAGCAAGTGGCAAACTGCTCACCTTCTAACTTACATTTATGTCATTTATGCTTATCTGACAGACAACCAGAAACATATATAATTGACCTTTATTCCTACAAATAACATCCATCTGGCATCAAAGATATAAAAAAATCCAGAAACCCCCCCCCCCCAAAATCTGCACAAACTAGCTCCAGGTAATACAATTACTTTCAAAATATCCAGATGGAAAAAAAAAACCCAACACCTTTTTAAAAATTACCCAAAAACTTATTAATTAAATTTGAATTATTGCTTGAAGAATTTAATTATCTAATATATGCCAGTAGTAACAAAAGAAACACTGTTAAACTCTAAAAGATAATTATATGTGACAGAGATTTGTCTATCAAATACACAAGCTGAAACAAAAACACCTAAAACAAGTTTTCAAGATAGAAACTGGTTTGAAAATTCACTCTACAGAAAAAGAGGAGTCCATTTTTCTGTCATATGCAGCACAGTCATGTTCTGCAACTGGAGAACCTGGAAGACTCATTTTCCTATTTTTCAGCTCTTCTAGGAGGTCAGAACAAACAGCAATACACTGCAGCCTTACACCATCATGTACCATTCTGCCATGGATCTCATGACTGAGGCTGACTCCAAATTAACCTCCTTGGTATAATTTTTCACTGAGGCTGAATGACCCTTTGAACTTTTATGACCAGGTAGAATCTCCACTGCTTTACAGTTATCACCCCCACCTGCTTCCACCAAGCCATTTTCAATAAGAATAAAAGCTTTCTTTCCTAGAAGATAACACTCTATCCTCTCAATTCAAGCTAAGATGCAGCAATTCTTTATGAGACAGTTAACTCTCTACATAAATGGAAGGATTAAATGAACCCATTTATGGTCTGAGGGGAAAGAACACAGTGTCTTGATTAAAGAGAAATAAAAGTGGAAAGATCTCCCACAACATCTGTACAGAGTTAACCCTTGCAGAGAAATCTCCAAGCATGCTGAGGAGGAAGAAGTAGCTAATAAGGACAATCCCCAGAATCACAGACAAGAAGGGATTGACCTCTGTTTTGGGACATTCTTCACTAAATTATCAGAGAGAAATACAATATATTTTGCTACATGGATGTCACAAAGGTCCACCATTCCCCTCCAAACCATACAGAAATGTCTATTGTCAATACTACATAATACTTGCCTTGCATCAAAGCATTTGGTTGCCATACAACCCAAAGATTTATTAAGGTTTCAACCTGCAGACTCCTACTTCTATGGCTTTTCTTTTTTATGCACATCAAATCAGTTTGTATCTTTAAGTTCTAACAGTGGAAATTTCTAACAGAATGCAAACACCAACAATTGATATTATTCACATGTGCATTGCGAAAGAAAAGCAATTTTGTGAAATTATCATAGATTTCATTCATTCTTCTTTTTTAACTAAAGACAGCAACATTTTTCCAAAGCAATAACCAATTGTGTTACTACAGTGCATACATAACATATATATAATTTGAAAGTGTATGCACCCTTTCAGTAAAATTTGTTCAAAAGAGAAACAGATATTCAGTGAACTATGAACAACTTGGGATGAAAAGGCATTGGCTACATTTAAACAATAATTACATTTAGCCAATCAAGGTAATTCTAATCCCTGAAATAACAACAAATATGTAAAATAGAGTGTCTCATATAAAGTAAGAAGCTACTGTTCAAGAAACCAAGTTCCCTAGTCATGTCTCAAAGGTTCAGAATTAAACTCACATTCAGAGACTATTGTTTGTTTTAGCATTAATTCCTATGGAAAGAAAACTCAACCATGCAAGGCTTCTGTGTATGCCCTGCAGCCCCTCGAGGGCTGCCCAACGAAGTTTTATCCAATAAGCAGATAGGCAGTGTCCCAACTGGAGAAGGCAGCAATGGCAAAAATTCATATATTCTTACATATTCAAAAATCCAAGGGCATTTCTAAATACAGGAAAAACTTCCTTTGGAACTCAAAAGTATTTTGAAAACCAAGGAGGCAAGTGGCATGAACCAACTCCATTTCTCAGAGAAATTCTGTTCACAAAAACTGTTTCATTGTAACAGACAAATGTTTACCTTTGACCTTAAAGATACCACCCACGTTCACTAGAAGCAAAAGTGGTTTGGTACTGTGACCTGTTTCAATTCTGGTCAACAGTTAAAAAGAAAAAGGCTTAGGAGATACTTTTTATATCACTATGGTAAGAAACCAGTAGCACAAAATATTAAACCTTAAAAACATTTTCTATGTATCATATTGATTCAAAATTTGGGAGTCTTTATTCCTAAAATTGTCTCTAAGTTCCACTAAATTTACTTTCTTGAAAATTTAAAACATCACTAAAATAATCAGACAACTTCTCTCAGCAAGTAAAATGCTTTGTGTTTTCCCTCTTGAACAGCATAGTGAGAAAAGTCATTTTATATCCTTTATCTGAACCATTTATATAGGAAACATAGTAGACAATTTCATTCAGGTTCTAAATCCAAGAACTCAGAAGTTGAGAAAAGCCAGAAGAGTTTCCTGACCAATTCTCTTTCTTCTCTCACATGTGGGACAAAAATGTTTACATTAATGGTGTTCTCCAACATCCTTTAAAATGTATAGTCCTACCATTTACTTACAGTACACCAATTAAGCTCAAAATTCCAGACAGAATTATTGGCTTCATTAGGAAATTTTTGCTGTCTCTATGCCCAACACTTAAATGTTAGAGCACAGGCACTCGATGCTCTATTCAAAACTTCATGAGTCAGAACATAGAGAGCTTGATTTCCACTTTTTTTAGAAGGATTCATAAGCTGAATAATATATACTATCAGGCAAAACTAAGGAAGAAAGTCAATGTTAATTCTGAAACCTAAATATTGAATTCACATAATGTGGAATTATGGAGGAAAGGGTTGAGACCTGCTGGGGTTTTGAGAAGACACCTACCTACCAAAATCTGAAATCTCCCCCATCTCTCTAAAATGGCAGCAGAACAAAACAAGTGCAGCTCCAGGAACTGACTGCAACAGCAAATTGTCGTGTGCTGCAAGAGATCAGTTAAAGCTTGTGGTCCCTTTCAGGGGGTTGCTAACAATGGAGGAGTAAGTCAAACATAGGAGGTTGGGTTTCATCATTCTTTTGAGATATACCAAACCTTTCAGTAACTTTCTATCACCATCCTCTAGTCATGATTCAACTTCCTGTCTTCCTTTACAATTTCACAATTCAGCAGATATTTTACGAAGTCCTTGCAGCCCAGCTGTTTTGTTTATCAAAGCAGCAAGCAAATGAATAACCCATGTTACAGTACCAAGATGTAACAGGTAGCAGGATGAGTAGCAGAAGATCCATCAGTGGTATGTAGCTAAACATGTCAAAAAGATGCAGAAAAAAATAAAAGCAAATCACCAAAGTTATGGAGGAGGATAACAAAAAAAATTAAATCCCTTTCTCCCCACAAAAAAAAAAAATCCACAAAAAAAAAGCCAAAAAACAACAACAATAAAAAAAAACCCCAAACACCTTTCAAGGTTAGTTCTAAACCATTAATTAAAGTGATTAAAGTGCAACCTGCAATGAAAGCAAATTCAGACTAACAAACAGGCCAAGGCCTAGAGTTTAAGCTTTATATGACACGAGCTAGTGACACCAGTTGGCTAAACTGGTGTCACTAGCATGATACAAAGCATTCTCACAACCCCTACCACATTCTACTTGTAACACAACAGATCTGACTGAGGTTGATGGCCTGCTTTCCAAAAATACAGTTGAAAGCAAAGTACATTTTGACAAACCGCAAAGGTCAGAACTGCAACTACTCTTACCTAAAATAGAGATAAGAAATCTGACTTATGTCCAAGTTAGGATTATTTTTCCAGTGTCAAAGCATAAGCAACCCCTCTAAAAATCTACAGGGGCTGCAAGTTCTTTGGGCATACTACAACAGTCAGGTTCCTTAAAACCTTCACAAACATGAGGACCTTTGTTGTTCATTAAAATCCTTCTCCTTACACATACAGGGAGCAGCTTAATCTAGGAAGAACCAGAACTTCAGAGATTTTTTTTTCTTTTAATTAAAAGCTCCTCGATAGCCTTTAGCCTTATCTTTTGTATATAAAAGCGGAAGTACTTAGTGTTAAAAAACCAGTATCAGTGGCTGTCTCATGGTTAACACCTTTACCTACGTATCTAAAACTGTCCATCATCACACAGAATCATGCCACATAAAATTCAGTGGCAATCACAACTTTTTATGGACGTCATGAGAAGTGAAAGCATGATCACAGTATCCCTCTGGATCACACAAGGAGCTTGGACAAATGCAAATCAAACTACAAAGTCTAATTACTTGGACAGTGGTCCTAGACACCATGAAAGGAGATTCCCACTTATTATTAAGATACCCTACTGTGCAGCAACAGTTTCAGATGCAGGATGAATTGGGACAGAAAGTCAGATTCAGGTTTTCCCTCTTCAAAGCAGTTGCTTACTCCACTGGGATGAGAAAAAGCACATTATCTACACCATTCATTTTCAGCTCTGTTAATCTTCTGCAGAACAGCTTTAGAAGAAGGAATAGAAATATTTTCACACTACAGAGCAACCAAAAGGCTGGTGTTCAGTATAGTCCTCATACAGAAAGGACAGAAGTGGAAAATTACTGTGGCTATCTTACATTCTGAATGAGGGCTCTACCTAACAAGCTGTTATATCCTATATTTTTACATCACTGGGAAATGCAGCCTGTACTGCTTGCAGTCTGTGACACCTGTACATGCAAATGACAAGGGAATTTTTAGCTACATACTTTTGTATTTAATGTCATATTTCATTGCAGATACATTTTGTCCATCACATGGATGCTGGGCCAAATGTCCACCTATTATCCATGGCCCTAAATAAATAACAGTGACAACAATCTACTTCATTCACACACACTTGGGAATCCATTTTAAGGGCAAAAGAGCATTTAATACATCAAGTGTAAGGAACCCACTCTTACATAGTTGCATCTCACTTCTATTCGGTAGCGCACATACTATTTAATGAGATACAATGCAACTGAGATTGTCAAACAGTATCAGCTACAGGAAGATAGTCTTCCAGAGCCAGGAAAAGAGACTCAATCAGTGAAATAGAAAGTAAGGTTTATTCTACAGACAACCCAGTACAACACAACAAACCAGAAGTTAAGGGGTGGAGGGGCAGGAACAGAACTTCCTTCTCCTTGTTTAAAGATTGGGGGATTTTGAGCAAGGTGGTGCCCAAGGGGAAATCTTTCTGAGTACCTCTAATTAAGCAGTCTCTCCTGGAACACACTCCAGTAGCAGAACCTCAATCAGTCAAGCATTAAGCACTATGTGCCCACTGATCCCCCATGTGGCCGGGCTGCCCCTCCAAGGTCTTAGGACCCACTGCAGAGAGTAATCCAAGCTCTGCATTTCACAAAGTGAGAATGCAAAACACAGCTTATTTAAAATACTTCCTTTCCCATTTTCCCTGGCAGGAGGCCCAATAAGAACAGAGTAAATGAATTATCTTCTTTATGGTTTAGACTCTATCCACACATAGAAACATGAGACATGGCTGTGCTCAAAGTACTGTCAAATACACAGGGTAAACACACCTGTAGAGAGAGTATTATCCCCAGCTAATCTCACAAAATTACTTCAACATTTTGTTTCCACTAAAACAGAAGGTGAAACATTAAATAAATTTCTAAATTCACAGTCCTTTTAAGTCCAAGGGTGCTTTTAAGAAGGCACATACCAAAAAGCTGCACAACTTGCACACTGACCAGAATAGGAACAGAATTTTGACTGCACAGGCAAAGCTGCTTAGCCATCATTTTCATAAAGTCCTGACTTGTCACAGTAAAACCTTTATACAGGACTACACCAGTTCTGACAGAGCTTACTCTACATGCAAATTTTCTCATTTTGGGTCAAAATGAGAGAGACTCTTAATTATTCATGATTAAGATCGGGAAGTTCTTTTTTTCTCCTACACCTACGCTCTAATCACCTGCAGACAGAAACGGCTCACTACCCCAACCAGCAAATCTGATGGAGAATATTTTAATTGCAGTTTTTAGGCAGACACTGTTTTGTCCTGACGTACACTGGAAGATGTTTGGTTGGGATTGTGGTGGTTTTTTAAAAATAATGTTGCCAGTAACAGAAAATCATCTTCCACTTAGCCCTAAACTATCTGATTTTGCTAATATTCTGTCCTAACCCAATAAAGATTAATTAACTGTGAGCAGAGATTTAACTCAATGAGACTCCTCACTGTACACTGTATTTAGTTTGCACATGAAAAAATTGGGCCTTACACTGAGCATCAGTGTATAAATTCTCACACACAGGATCTAAGATAAAATTTTCACTATCTGTATGAAGTAATGTGCTCTATCACATTTACACAAACTCAAAGCCCTTAAGATAGCTATCTCCAGAGCAAGGTCAAATTTCTGCAGAGCCAGGAGAACAGAAGCCTGGCTGCAAAAGCTAGCTAATCTTCAAAGTCCAACCATGAAAAAAAGAGTCGTGTACATGCATACCGACTTTTTTTCCTCCTGTTCTGACATAAGTTTAAAGACACACGATAAATAAAACGAAAAAAAAAGTATTAGCCCAGTTAAAAAAAAAAAAAAAGACAAGAGAGGATATATACTTTTCAATGCTGATACACAGAACTTCAGTTTCTTTTTTTCCCTGTCAAACAACATTTAAAACACTGCAGATTCCAAAAGCACTTATTTTTGTAATACACAGGACACCTGAGTCAGTACTGATATAACAACTTCCATTCACTGTCTTCTTCTGATCATCACTGGATTAGACAACAACCCAGACCAGTGCTGGTGGTGAATATAGATTCTCTTTTATCCCTGCAGTAAGGGACCACAGAATACTTACATTTATAGTAAGTACTTTCCCAAGCAACTAGATTTTTTGCACAAAATAATGTCAAAGGCCTATGGCTAATATTTTACTACTTCTCAGCATTACTTACTACTAACCAGCAGCTCTTGTCCTTTCAAAAGCCAAAAAGAGGAAGAAAGTCAATGTTTCAGAGTGCATTGATCAGCACTGGTTTTGCCTCTGTTTTCCACTGAAGAGAGAACAGGGAGGGGAGGGAATAAAAAAAGCCACCAGGCACCTACCTTACACAGACCCAGACTTAGGCTCTTACACGTAACTGAGTGACTCGTACCTCTGAATGCACAAACCAACTATTCTAGAGTCAGTCTCCTCAGGCTGACCAAAATTCCAGCTTGGAAAACTTCCCCAGAACAGGTTTCACCCAAAGCAGTATCCCTGCACAAACAGCTTCTGTTCAGTGAATCCGGCGAGAATTCCTTACTCGCCCAGTTCTCACCAGCTCCTGAAAGAACATCCATCTGAAAAGCTGCCTACCCTGTTTTTGGAGTACAGCTTCCACATAGCTCATCCTAGAAGGCACACCTTCTGTAATCAAAAACCTTTGGCCTGCTGACACTTGTCTCTGTTTCTCTATTTTATTAAAACTCCTAATCTGACACCTGATTACCAACCCAAAGGGATTCTGAGGGTATTAAAACCCATCACTGATGCCAAAAGCAGTCAACATTACAGCTGGAACTGCCCGGTTCTGCAGCACTTACTTAGGCAAAGCCAGGAGAGACAGAATTCCTTACATCAGAAGGAACAAAAAAAGAAGGCAAGCTTGACCACTGTATTGGAGACATCTTGGGACCAAACATGCTTCAGAAACATTTGGAGTAGCCTACTATGTTCTCAACCTATTTGAGGAATGCAGACTGCTTTGGAGAAGGAAAAACAATCACCTACTCAAGACTCCTACAAACTACTGTTTTAGCACATTTACCAGAAAACGTCAAGATTAATTAAGAATAAAACTACTCAAGAAAAAGCAAGAGATCACACACTGTAAAACCAAGTCTGACTGGAATCTCATTTCCAACAACGTTTTCAAGATTCTATGTACTGTTTCAAGCAATACAGAATATCCTTGAGGAAAAATGTAGATTTAATAACTTTAGTAATCTCAAATGCTAAAATTAATCACTTTACCTGCTATCTGCATTCACCACATAAACTCCAGACCATCAAAACATTACACAACTCCTCTTACAGGTCAGTATCATATACATCCAAGTTAAATGACACAAATACAGCTGCAGATTATACATTGCACTAAGAAGAAAAGAAAAATACCATATATCTGTGTGATTTACTTAACAATATGCACAGGTTCATTTTCATGGTTTAAATTTTTAACTACAGACCACTTAAACTCTGAAAAAAATTACTAACATTTACTATTTATACCTTCACTGCCAGAGAAAATGGCTCTCATCCAAAACTATTTTACAGCAGTTTACAGCAAGATTATTGGGTGTTTATAACAAAAACCCACACACTTTACAAACCTAAGATTTTTTAAAACTGCCAACCTATTGCACTTGGTAAATTACAAAAAGAATGTTTCACAGAAGACAGTGCATGAGAGGCTATGTGCCCTATATATACACAAAAAGAAGCAGTGTTAGGGGAGAAGCACCTGGACAGAAATGTCTGTATACAGCATTCTTTGTTTGGCTTTACCTGCAACAAAGATTTTTTTCATATTCCTTCAATGGAATTTAAAGTCAGAGGCACAGCAAGTCAGCCAATGCATCCATATCCATGCTAAACAAATACTTACATTGAATCTGCATAGTTTTCTTGGTGATGCAGCAACCAAGAAAGAATTTTTTAGGTAACATGTGGCTTACATCCTTGTCATAAACAAGGCCAACTGAGTTCCTCAGAGTCCAAAGTGTTATGCAAATGGTTAAGGAGACAGGAAAGGACCAATGCTTTCAAGAGTATCTTATCTTAATATTTTCCAGAAAAAAATTTTGTGAGAGATAATAGTTTAATTAATCTTCTAAAAATTAAAAATATGTAAAGATAGGTTCTTAAATCCACATTACAGACTAATGAATAGCAGTTAGATTTGCAAAGCCATACACCTCAAAGCCTTCTGAAATTGTCTGGAGTTCCAGATGCTTATTGTTTGCATGCCTGTGCATGACAAAAGCAGGAGTCAGAAGACCATGAAAACTGGCAAAAGAAAGTATCCAGAGCAACTTTTATTTAAGTGAGCTTATGGACTTGAAGAGCTGAACTTCTAATGCTTTGATCTGAAAATTTTAATTCTCACAAAAAGTAGACTAAACCAGATTTTGCTTCACGTTGCCTTTTCAAATTCAGTCTGTGTAGACTCTAGCAAAGTTTGTGTACCCTTTTTCATAACCTTGATGTATTGGTCAACACTTTACATACAGTCAGCTTTCCATTTTCATACAGGGCAATAATTAAAGGCCAGTTTGTTTTGGGTTTGGTTTTGTTCACGAGGAGAGGCTGAAGTAGGCGACAGGTTTTTGTTTCAACACTTTAAGATCATTCAGCTACAGTGGGAAAATATCTGCAACAAAAAACCCCAAAGCTATGAGCTTCTAAATGTTTCTTTCAAAAGTAACGTAACTATTTTTAACATAGAAATTTATTCAACTGGCATAGTACAGTGTTTTAATTCAGAAATCAATTATTTCAAGGGGAAAAAGCAGAAATCAATTATTTCAAGTTTTATTATCAAAACGATAATAAAAGAAGGAATGTACTGTGTACCATGAATCTTTATATTCTGCTCTATCAAAAATATATTTGAGTGGTATGAAGCTGCTCTTTAAACCTGGACAATAAATATCCCATTACAAGCACAACCATCTTCTTTTCTTCAAAAATATACTGCTGTATGTAATTTGCCATCTGAAATTGTCAAGAACAATTTTTAAGAATGCTTTTTTTAAAGGATACTTCCTTCTCTACTACTACAACTTTATTGGGAGGCACCAGGTGGTAAGAACTCGGGATCTTTGCATCAAGTATAGCTATTTTCTTCTGAAGACTGATATTTATGTCCAGAAAATTAAGCATGCAACAAAACAGAATGAAAACAAATTTTGGAATAAATGTAAGTGCAAGGAACATTACAGATATAATTATTTCTCTTCTGAAAAATAAATAACATAAAAGAGTAAACTGAAAGTTCTGTATACCCTCTCAGTTTAATACTTTACAGTACAAAATACACAGTTATGTGGCATAAGATACCTCTATTCTGTTTTTCAATACAAATCCTATCCAATTTATACTCAAGATATTTTAGCATTTGCATTACATTTCCTTTTATACTACTTGTATTTTATTTTCTTCCTTGGAGCATCAGAACTGCTTGAGCAACTGTCTCTGATTTGTTGCTAACACACATTAAAGCCCTATCAACTAAACACTGAGGCACACACCAGCACAGAACAGTCTCCTTCCTATCTATTTTATGTTATTGCATTGTACTATCCAAACACTACCAAAGCAGTGCTGCATAGGCCCAAGAGGGCAGTAAAGCAAGAGAAAATAAGGCACTTGAGTGAGGGATTACCCTGGACTATGGCCCCAGTTTTGCCCACAATAGCATAGCAAATATGTCGTGAACTCAGGGCAGCAATACTAAATGAAGCCTTGCAAATGTTTATGTTCAAATTACTGTAAGACTATTAAAAAATTCATAAGAAAGAGCAGAAATAATTAACTTTCTTCTTGAGAACAACTTTTAGTTAAGAGTTCACTCTCTCACTCCACCAATTCACTGTGCTAAGGAGAATCAGAAGTGGTAATCTACTCCCAAAACAATAAGGACCAGTTACCATTCCTTCAAGAAATCCAAGATTAACCCAAGATTACTGACCAACTTCACAATCTAGGATCAAAGAAGTTAATAGAATAGTATAACTTAATACATATTTTTTTTCAGATTTCAGTACATCAAGTTTTTATGAAGCTTAGAATTATCCATTACATCTCTTGAATCCAAGCAAACACTTTGATACTGCATATATGCAGTGCAATAAAGTGATGCTCATGAAACCCCTGGAAACAACACCATGCTTCCCTAACTACTCCATACCCTTGCAGCTTTCCAGGGAGCTAGCTAATGCAGGTATGTCTGTATAACACTACACTGTTATATAGTTACACTTATACTTTTAAGTATTAAGGCTTAATTCCCTAAATTTTAACTTAAAAAAATCTACTTAAATATCAAAACTTGGGATATAGGGAATACATCCCTGATTAAGCATACAACAGGTGAACCTGTTTCAAGTAAAAGCTCAGTTTCAAACACAGTGCAATGCCACAAACCCAAGGAATAATGAATAGGAAGTGAAGACTCTATTCAAGTACTGTTTAACACTTCAAAAAAAAAAGCATTTTGAAAAAGCTGAAATTGTCTTTCCTAAGTTACACATAAAACTGTGAGTTACGACTACTGTCTTATTGAAGAAGACTCAAAAAATACCTACACATTCTCCAGTGGTTTAAAGTCTTCCAGACAAGGTAAGTAATTTATTTCATAACTGCACCAGAGCTTCCATATTTTCTACAATCCAAAGATGTACGTATTAGCACAAACAAAAACTAGAAACAGAACCAGATCTATTTTTTCCACCCAGAGCAGAAATGCAGATGTGCAGACAGCACAATTGTGCTGTCTGCACAATGCTTGTGCAGACAGCAACTCTCCAAGACAGGAGGCCTGCAGCAGGCATTTTTTAACTACAGGTGTATTAAAAGGATGGACATGGCATAAACGTTCCTGGCCTGTAGAAAAGAGGAGTTAGGACCTCACAGTGAAAGCGCACAAGAATTTTTTAAGGGGAAGTCAGTTTCTCTGACTAAAGCATATTCTGCGACCAATTTCTTTAACGCAGTAAGCTACTCCACAAGAAAAAAAAATTGTGTTCCAAACTAAGATGATTTTGAAAACACAGGACGACAAAAATAAAGAGGTGACAGAAAGACATAGCCCAAGTACCTCACACCACAGAAGCATCATCCTCTTGCACCTCTCAAAACCCCGTTGTTTTGCAAATGCTTTTTTCTTAAGCAAACGGGTGGGCATGGGCTAGCTGTTTTCTAAGAGAAGTGGCATCATTAGGGAAAGAGAGTATAAAAAGCAGCTCGAAGAACAATGAAAGCGAGTAAAGTTTGCGGATTTGGTAATTCTTTTTGTTAAAGTCAAGTTCTTAAGTGCTCCCTGTCACAGAAAGGAGCCTCTCTCGCTCGCCCCTTCGGGAGCCCTTGGCGCACCCTCACCTCGCAACAACCCGGGGCTCCTCCACCGCACAAACCCCGGTACCGGCTGCCCAAATCGCCACCTACGGACCCCCGCCCCGCCGGAGACGGGGACATCCAAGCCTAAACTGAAGGTGGGTTTCACGGAGGGGTGAAGGGAAATCAGCCCAATTCCGCGGCCCCTATAATGGCACCAGTAGGCGCGGGGTGCGTTCGGGCAGCGGCCCAGAGCAGGAGCGGGGGAGCCCGGCGGGCCCCGCTGCCGCGACTGGCGGGTGCGAGAGGCCCGCCTGGGCCCCCTCTTGTCACGGCGGGGGCTGGGCAGCGCCTCACCGGCCCGGGCCCGGCACTGCTTCCCGCCCGCCCGCCTCGCAGGCCGC
>VZTH01000543.1:79085-128177 GCA_013397815.1 Aleadryas rufinucha
CGGCAGGAGGGCCGCGGGCATCCCCGCTCCGTCCTTCCGCCTGCCCGGCCGACCCCGCCGCCCGGCGGACTCCACCAGCCCTCCGTGGCCCGCCTGCCCCGCAGAAGCCGAGCCCCTTCCCTTGCTCGGGTCTGGGCGCCTTGCCCCGTGCTCGTTCCCGCTTGGCGGCCACGGGAAACCCGCGGGGGGCGGCCGGGAGCCGCGCTGGAATGGAGGCAGGGAGGCGGTCGGGCTTTGTTAGCCCCTGCCCTTTCCTCGCTCCCCCACCCGCTCCGGTGTGCGACCGCTCTGCTGGGCTACAGGAGCTCATCAACGAAGTTCACAGGGAGCTAATTCCCCTCTTCGTTCTGGGCGGGGGCAGCCCGTCGCTGGTAGCGCCGGGCCGGAGGGGTCCCCTCAGCCACCCCGCGCTGCCCCGCCGCGAGCCGCCGGCCACGGGCGCTCCCCCGGAGCCCAGCGCTACGCTGGAGAGGGAGCGGGAGAGGGAGGGAGGTGATTTCTCCTCCGCTTCACCTTCCCTCACACCTCCCTTGGCGTGAAAGCGACGCGCCAGAACAGGCATTACTTTTGTGCTTAACTCTGCTTCACAGATCTCCACCAGAAAAGTGGCACTAAACTTCAGGCGTATCAGCTGTGCTGCAGCAACTTCAGCCAAGCAGACTGCTTTGATTGCTTGTTCTCCGGTGTCTTTTTAAAAATAAAATGCTAACTCGAGAACAGGAAAACAATTCTTAATTTAGGACGTGCGAGACTGATGGAAGCGACGAGCAGGGGGCGAAGAATTAAAATATATGGACAATATGGCTCTTAAAAGTTGTCGCATGTCGTGTTTGCTGACTGATGCGGAGCTAGTAAAATACTACCTTTGTTTTCTTCTTGTGGTGTATATAACTGATGCAAATCAATAACCCGATTTGCACAGAAAAGCATAATTTGCCTGCCTATGTAGTCGCATGACAGTCAGTAAGATTATTTGTATGACTTATTATGACACTACTGATTTCAAGGTTAAAAAGAATCCGTTGAAACTCAAGATTGTGAGAATATTCATGCACATTCTGCTTGGATTCTTCTATGAGATCAGAGGTGTGTGTGAGTTGAGGTCAGTGATTTGTTTAATTGCCAAGGTTATTTGAGGTCAGAGTGTGCCCTGATTGCATTTACATTTTTACATCTCAGGCATTTATAGAGAGTTAAAGACTTTCTTTGAGTCTCATCCAAGGGTCGTATGCTTCTTTATGTGTCTGATCAACCTCAGTTTCTGGCAGGCCAAGAACATTTCAGGAGATGATGACTCTAATCAGAGTTGCAGAAAGAATTTTTTTTTCAAATATAAAGTTTGGCTCTTTCCTTTATATATAGAATGACTTACATTTTTCTTAAGTGTTTTAGATTATAACTGTTTGTTTTACAATTATGATTACATGTTATCAGTGGTAAAACAAAGCTAAGAATCGCTTCAAGTGGATGACATGAAACCTTATGGATTTTAACTTTTGTTTGTAAAACCAATATTGTTGATATGAAAAATACAAATGATTTTCTAGGTTGGCAATGGTGTTCAAAGAAAGAAAGAAAATTAAATAAGTAACAAAATACTAACTTTTTATAACATAGAGGGTTCCTTTTTTTTTTTTTTTACTAGATGAACTGTTGTAAGTTTAGCAACCTAGTTAAAAAGGGGAGTAAGAGAGAGCAAGAAAGGCTCTGATTGGGAAAGTTTCGGTTTAATTTTTGTGCAGTTCTGCCATTTCCTCAAACAAGGAGTTTTTCTTTGTGTGTGTGTGTGTGTGTTCTTACCTTCTTCTTGGACCTCCTTTTCCTTTGGATACAAGCATTTGAACAAGTAATTATTTTCAGGATCCTGCTGGCATTCGTGCTTGACACATGCATGTAGTATTAACTTAAGCCGTGTTTTCAGCAGCAGCTGCGGGACAATAGCAGCCGTATGCAAAGAAGCCAACTGGGCTAAAAATGTTTGTCCTTCATTTTGCTTTCAGGGAGCTTTTACCATAGGCAACTTTTGCAGTAGTCTATATTGTATGCGAGACAATTTTTTTAAATGGTCTTAGAAATCTTATTCTACAGTCTCTCACGCTATTAAAAAACAGTTGAGTCCGGGTGATGAGGTTTTCCAGCCAATGTGTTGACCAAAGATTTCCATGTGTCTGAAACTTCCCCCTTGTCAGTCTTACGAATCCTAGGACTTAGCTTTTTGCAGAAATGGGACTGATAGACAACTGGAAGGTTGAAGAAATGTAATGCGAATCATTTGGTAGCTTTTCCCCCCATGTCTTCCATACCTTAACTGTCTTCTCACTAGGGATGATGTTAAATATGGCTTAAATTAGCATCACTATTCCACATACTCACCTTCCTCATGTTCTCTCCATCTCCTTCCCTCCTCCTGCCCATGCACACCCTTCACTTTTTTCATGATGACTCCAGGCCTCATTGGTCTTCTCTAAGCCGGCTCAGGTGGCAGAATCTCTTGAGGTTCATTTTCCTAACAATAAATCATGACATGGAAAAGAATCTATGCCTTATTTCTCACATCGCATTCTTCTCCACAGGCTACCAGTGTGCTCTTGGCTTGTTTCAGCCTTAACATATAGCTTCAACAGACTTTTTCCCATCAAAATGTGGCAGCAAACAGCCATATCCCAGTGAGAGCAACAGTTTGTCACCAAGCCTGAATTCACATAACTGTGCTACTGATGTTGCGTCTTGGATGGCAGACAAGGAGAATGTAAGCAGATCACTCAGATTAATTTTTCTTGGCTTAAAAACACATATTGAACTAAATTGGGAGGTTCGTACATTCAGGCATCTTGTTTTAATGCTCTCTGTATGTATCAGTTATCAGACTTGCCTAACAGTTGCTAGCTTTTCTTTAAAATTATGACAACTAGAAATTTGGTTTTAGTAATTGAAAATTCAAATCTTTCATATCTGATTGCCTTACATTTGTGAGCTTCTAAAATCAGGAACTCTACACCCAGTTTTAATTACTTTGGGGTTTGCATGTTAATGAGTTCTCCATTTTGATGTGCTTATGTCTTTTTTCTCTTTATACTCAAAAGTGTGATTATAAATTATTTCAATCTTTTTGAGATCAGAATGTGTATATACAAATCTGTAGTTCAGACTGACAGGTCAGAAACCTAAATTATGAGTATTCATTGACAACAAAGCCAATGTTATGTCCACTACGTCTATTTTTCTTTTCTTATTGCTACCTACCTGCCTGGCAGAGGTTATTACCTTGTAACTTCCCTGGCCCTGGCTCTTCGGCCTGAATTGTAGTGGGAGGTTAGTGGCTTTGTCTTATTGCTCTTGCAGGCATATAACTGTGATTGTATTTTAAGGGCCCAAATGCCTTCCTTTCCTGTTCTGTTATTTCAGAAATGGAATTTGTTGTCATTTTACTAAAATGTTCAAACTGTTGTAATACTTTAAAGGAACTTGATCTTTTAGATGTTAAGTGTTCAGATGGCCTTGAAAAAACGTGTGCTTTTAAGGAAAGCCGTATATACAAAATCACTAAATTGCTGGTCCTTTTTTTTGTAACTGTGGCCTAATTTTCTGATATTTCAATTCCTGTACTCCCTTTTTATTATGTACATTTGATGTATTCCTTTATTTGTATTTTTAGATAATATTGTATATTTATATTCCTATGTTACAATGCGTATTAAAAATCCTTATATATCACATCATCATATATCATTTTCAGACACTGTAGACTGCTTGTTCCACTTCATTTTCTCATATATTCTTGCATATTTCTGTTCATAAATTCCATTTCTATTATAAAATTTAATTTATGTAAATAGTTGGGGTTTTTTTCTTCCTTTTTTTGGAGGGACTTCCCCCTCCACCCAGTTTAAAAGGATTGTTACAAAAAAAACTCCACCAAAATGAGGTGAAGTATACAGAAAGTTCTTTCACACAGACAAACTTTTATCTCAGATTGGAGTTAAATTGGCATTATTTACTGACACTGCTGAAATTAGTTTAAGGTATAGATGGCATTAAGACCTCTTACAGTTAGTAAAGAACTATCATACATAAAAAACAATGTGCTACATTTTAATCAGAGTATTTCTATTGCTTCTGTTTCATGCTGTGGTTGTGTTGTGATATGCTATATCTCTTATGATTATGGATAAAAAAACCAGTCCTTCTTTGCATGGGTGTTTTTTCTAAAATACACCTATTTTTGAGTGCCACTCTCACCTCTTTCATTTAATGTCATTTCAAGAGGAAATATACTTAAAAACTATTGATGAATACTTCTGAAATTAAGATTCTTACATTCATTACAAAGTTTTCTGCTGCTGATAGGGGTTGTTAATTTTTAGCAAGAGCACAGCTCAATGTTTACTTATATCAAAGTTTTCTACCAATTACATTACAGTAGAAAACAGCATAAAGCAAAATGACATTGCTAAAAACAGCACAAGGGGATTAACTTCTAATCTGCTGGGTAATGGAGAAAGGGAATCATTTTAATTGTTTATGTACCAAAAACTGAATATTCAGAGTAAATTGGGCCTCAAAAATTAATTCCTGTTAAAAGTCAGAGAAATAAAATACCACTTTTCTTGTTGACAAAGAGGCACAGTAAATCATGACCATGGTTGGCTGCAAATAGCTCTATGCAGTGAGGTTAGCCTATGTATTTTATTCATTGATTGCCCATATTGCCTGTACACTTACTTGTAATCTGGTTCAAGTCTGCATTGAGTCATGTAGATTTGGAGATTCAGGAAGACAGGCAAGGTGGAGAACTTGTCCCAGCTCAGACCTCATCTGTATAATCACTGTTGACACAAACACTCAGAACTTCTTGGCACAGAGGACTTTGACCTGGAGCAGTACACAGCTAACAAAGACAATATATATGAAGCCTGTACTCTCAAAGCCAATGCACTGGTGCACATATAGCTTGCTTCATGTGTTTCCCCATACTATTTCATCAAAATAATATATATAGAAAGCTATGGTCATGTATTTTTCTTATAACAGTAAAGCAGAAACTTCACAGAGACTTCCTTCTTCAACCCATAGTGTTTCTTCTGTTAAAATATAAAGTATGTATCCATTAAGAATTTTTATGGCTACTAGTGTCACGCCCTTTTTTTTTAAAGAAAAAAGAATTATGTTTGGAACATTATATTCTTCCCTGTAGCCAGATTTATTATATTCAATATCTTAATTGCTCTTTACAATGCAGCTCATGAGCTTGGCTTTTTAGCTCTTACTTCAGTCTTCACAACTGGCCCAAGGAGTTCACCAAGAGACAATCATTTTGGAAAGCAAGTGCCAAATACAAACCAAAACAAATTCAAATGTCACTTTACCATATTTAAGCATTCTGAGCTTTGGATCATGGTTTTGCCATAGGTCTGGAGGATCAAATGAGGTTTGCGTGATTTGACTGAGATTGTGACAAGGGTCTGTGTTGCTGTTTTCTGGTTTCTCTGTCCGAGGAAGTGAAACTGGTCCAAAAAATGTTGCATTTGAATTGCTTTTTCAGAGCAGAGTTTATGACAAAAGTGTGCCCCAAAATTTTCAAATCTAAACCTGGTAATTTAAAAATAAACAATTTTATTTTTCAGAAGTTTATGGACTAATTAAAAGGAGAAGAAGCTGTGGTTTATTTTGTCATCTTTATAGTAAAAGAGGAAGGAATAAAAAAGGGAAAAGGATTTAGAAGATGACTTACTCTTTCCTTTTACAGGCATAAATATATATTAAAACTTACGAGGTAATTTTTTTTTCATTTTTTCTTCACTCAGCTCCTGTTAGTTATATGAGGACTAGGCATACAGCTGTAGCTAGAATTTTATTGAAAAACCTAAATATAAAAGATCGTTGACATCAAGAATCATACGTCCTCCATTAGACCACATAAAAGGATGCAAAGTGTAGATGCAGAGTCATAACGTTCATTGCAAAGGATTATATTAAATTTTAAAATGTCTAAAAACAGCAGTAGCAGGTGTGCCTTGAAATTAATGTTCTACTTGCTGTGTAACAACTAATTGTTCCTTTTGGCTTTAAGTGTTGCAGCCATTTCCTTAGTTATGAAAAAGCAGGTCAAATGGATTCTTTTCCGTCCTCTTCTTAAGAATACCCTTTTAAAAACATGCATAAAAGCACAATAAATACTCAGTTCATGGGCAGAAGCATATTAAAAAACAGCAAACAAACAAGCCTGACCCTAAATGGAGATACGGTTGCAGGAAGTCATTTCACAATACCCGCTGAGCAGTTCTTGTCAGACCTTGATTGTCCTTTCCTTCCAGTTCACAGAAAAGATCCACATTTACTTCAACACTGTAATGCTCTGCCTGTAATGCTACGAGCAATTTCTCCTGACTTCTGAACTCCTTCTGACTTCACCTAGGTCCATGGTCCTCCAGTATTCTCATTTCTCAGGTGCTTAGCCTTACACTCTTAGCTAGATCAAGAGCTGCCCTGATATTTTTGTTTCTCAAGATCTTATCATTAGAGGGTGGACCTGCAGCTGCTAGTTTTAATTGAACATAATTTGTAAATAATTTTAACCCATATTTTTTATATTTCTGAAGTGCAAGTAAAATAAATTAAAAAAGAAGACGACTTTGGGCTGTATCAGTCAAGCAATAAAATTCACAGCCTTCTGGAATAAAATTTACTATTGTTGAAGAAACAATGTTTAAATCTAGATGGCTTGCAGAGGTACATATGGAACTTCTCACATTTAGGTCACAAGTTCAAACATGGTCTTCATTAGCTGCAAATTAAAACTATCAATAACTGACATCTGTTACATAGCCAATATGGAATGAGTTGCTTTCTGAACTGATGTCTCAGAAGACGTAATTGGTGAACTTGTTTCTAAATGCACTCTAAACATGAACGCTTAAAGATGTTTGTTCTCAAAAATGAATAATCTTATAGCTCAGAAAGAAGTGAACAGTACCAACCTCTACAATTTGGCACAACACTCTTACTACTTTTGTAATTGCAATAAGTAATAAAATACTGACATTAAGAGCTCTGTTGTACCTGAAACCTGCTTTCTCAATGAAGTCAGAGCTTTCAACTACTGATCTCTCAGTAGAGGTGAAGCTGATTGGCAAGGCAGAGTGGAAAAGCCCCTTGCCCACACTAGGCATTTTTGATAGACCTTGGTCACAAGTCAGATCACTGTGAGATCCTGAAATGGCATTGTGTGCATTAGGAAACAGCCTACTGTGCCTCTACATATCATTTTCAAAAGCATCCTGAGAACATTTATGAAGATGTCTATGCAAGTGTAGACCACACTGAGTCAGTTCATTAAATTTGGGTTATTCTCCAGAAATAAGTTTGTCAAATTCATCACCTTGAACATTTGAAAAACATGAAAACAAGATTCAGAAAAGATGAAAAACCCTCAAAGGATGATTGGGTGTGTAGGTTATTTTCAGTATGTAAAACAGTCAGGAAATACTCTGTCAGTTGATCTGTCTGCTACTTGGTGACCAAAGACAGAGTTGCAGTAGTAAGTGAATGATCTTTTGTATAATCCTTCTTCTTCCTCAAAAGCGTTTTGGATCCCTTAAGCACATCACTGCTTTTTATTTATGAAGCAGTAAATTTTGTCACTGTCGATTATAGTGCAGCAAAACTCTTTTTAGTCGTACTATCCTGTTCTAGGTTTATGCAACTGGAGGCATCTTTTGGGAAACAATTGAAAGAAAGACTGAGAGACTACAACCTGGACATGCTGAAGATCATATCACAGCTCTCATTCCTTTCATGCAGGAACTTTATAAAAGAAAAGAGCAGGGCTGAATATGCTGTGTGTTCTTCCAAAGCTGGAAATTATTACTGATGTAAATAACACTGCAGCATCTTCTTTCCATTGCATATGAAATGTACTTGAATGTGTATCATAATACACCACTGAAATCAACATCGGTAAAGGCAACACTGAGAACGATATAATCCTAAACTCCAGGATTGAAGTATTTCAGCTGAAACTGATAAATAAGGCTATTCTTTTAGGAAAAAAGGAGGTTAATATGTTTGCTAAATGTACACACATAGTGAATATACAAACACAGTCTCTTTTGTGGGTAAAAATCAGATTTTAGCTGGATATCAAATTTTGCTGCAGAAAAGAAAATGCTTTGATGCAAGTAATGGCATTCTACTAAGTAGCATGCATTCAGGGCAGATTTTCAAAGACACGAAGGGCACTTAGATACATCAGTTAGGTGCCTCATGGATCTTCATCCCTTTGAAAAAACATCCTCTCTTGCTCTGTTAGGATTTTCTTAATGCAGAATTTCTCTTCTTTTATGACTCATCTCTATCATGTCTTTGCTGTAAATAAAACATTTGTGGTTTTATAAATATGTTGATAGGCAGCATGGAAAACATTAATCATTGAAAAGCTGAAGGATGCTTAGCAAAAGTGAAGTGCATGAATTGAGAAATGGTGATTTAAATAGTATTCAAAGGCTACAAAAAGCTCTATGAAATCTCACTATTTTCACGCCAGAAGGGCCATTTTATCATACAGGAAAAATATTAAAATTTTTTCTCATCTGGAAAAAAAAAAGTGAAACAGAGATATTTAAAAACATATTATTTAAGACTAATATTAAGAAGTTATAGAACACATTGACACATATAGAATACTACTTTTTTCATAATGTTACCCATTTTTCATAAAAATAAGAAAATGCTTAAATACTGGTAATGTGTAAGTGCATACCTAGTGGGAGCAATTTTCATAGGTAGATAACTAAAGATAGATGCTTACAAATCAATCAGCATTTAATTTTTTATAGGTGAAAATTTGAAACCAAGTCTTTATTCTATGTGAATCCTTAGTAAAATTGCTGTTCACTTCAGGATAACTGTGGCTTCCTCACTCCTGTTTAAATGCTAACTAGAATGGCAATATTATGTATACTACTGAATGCTAAACCATTCCTGTAGCGATGTAAAGACAAAATTAATGGGATTTCATTTTAAAACTTTCCAGTTTCAGATTCAGAGGAAGTCTTCTTTTTTATATTATTAAAAACATCAAAATTAGCTAAATGGAACATCAGAAGGAAATGAATATAAACAGAACTGACAATTTTTGTTGTATTCGAAGAGGAAATTGCTCAAAATTGCTCTTTTTAAAATGATCTATTTAATACTTTAAATTTTTGAGAACTCTTTTACTATTATTGATCATTACATCAAATTATTGCTGGCTGTTGCTCATTCTTGGTTGAACTGGTATCAATAAATATGAATTGTTGTACAATTGTGCTTTTTTGTCCACAGCATTTAGGTTCAGCACTGTAAGTGAAAAATCTGCTCTTAAATATATAATTTCAATGAGATCTAATATACTCATTATTGCCACATTTTCTTTTAAGTGTATTAAATCTTAATCAAGGACTTTGTAAGATCAGTACTATTACATACTATTTCACTTAGCAGGCAAACTTGAGACTCAAAAAAAGTTCAATTAGTTTGATAAGACCCATGTGTTATTAAGATGTTTGGCAACTGATTAAATTTCTCTCTTTTTAGTCTTCATTATCAAAACCCAGGCTAGTAATTTTCTACAATTTTTTCCAGTCTTACTGCATACTGAGAGAAGCTCTGTGACTGATAATACTCAACATATATGTCAGGCTGGGAAAGAACACTTTTCAGATTTCAGTTAGTGGTGAAGGCAGAATTTTAGGATTATATGTTTAAGTGAAATGAAATCTAATTTTTTTATATTTGACAAAAATACTGCTGTAACTGTGCCTGTATGGTGTCTGTGATGTGGAGTCTGCAGCTCCTTCTTGAGCTTGCACTTGTCAGGCTGGGAGGAGGGCACCCTTCAGATGTGGTTAATTTAACTTCCTGCCCAATCCATGTTTCATGTAATGCAAATCCAAGACCCATAAGCATGTCTGTGATTTTGAAATTAGTTACAATGCTGGGTGTGATTTGATGTGTCAAATATATTTCAACGGTCAAATCCGCAAATACCTCTTCATCCTCCACTCCAGGTAGTGTCCCCTTGATGCTTCCCTTGAGCGAAGCCTGGAGATAAGGCTGCTGCAGGGGAGAATCAGCTCAATCCCTTATCCATACTTGGGGTCTGCCAGGGAAGGAGGTGAGATAGTTTTCCAGCAGTCCAACAAGCTGATCCAGCTCATAATGATGTGTTTGCTAGATCCAATACAAGGTTGGGAGAGAAAAGGAAAGTGCAAGATCACCATGCACCAACAGCCCACACTCACACCAGGTGAGTGTGAGCTGAAACCACATCCTTAGTGCATGAAATCCCTGATTTACTGATACTACAATGTAGACAGCTTTTCAGAGTATTTTTTCAGCTGACTGCTAGTCTGGTTCTTGACTTTTTCTTCAGTTAAGAGCTCTAAAACATTTACAAGAAAAATCCCATTAAGATTCTAGAAGGAACTTCATTCATAAACATCAAAATAATTACTCTAGCTCACTTTATGCCAGAGGAAGACTCTTCTGGAAATGCTCAGCAGTTTCAGATTTTCCAGTCTGCTTGTGGAGGTATGCAAAGTAGCTGATCTTTGATGAAAATGGATTAATTTCAGGGAAATTACAGTAATTGATACTATGAGAAACTCTGTTTCTAGCCAATCATTTACTAATTGGTCACCAGTGCAACAGAAAGTGAAAGTATCCCTTGCCGTGAAAACTTTCATATTACTGGCACATAAGATAATCACTATGGTAACTTTATTCCTCCGTATCAAGTCATACTGCTTTACATATCACTACCCTGTAAGTAACTACATTCTTCCATACCATATTGTGACTATTTATACGCAGAGAGTTCTCACCAGCTCTCTAAGGACCCTCTTCATATCAAAGTTTAATTTGTATATGATCATTCACTGTTAGTTCTCTTAGCAAGATTGCCCTAAGCAAATAGGCAATGCATCTGAAAAGGGTCATTTTTCTCTAAGAAATTTAATAGAGTATGACTTACACTTTAACATTCATCTGATAATCAAAACATATTTCATTCTTGTTATTTTTAGATATCATTAATTCAACGGGGAAACTTGGATGTTTTCTCCAGTCTGTAACTCTCTTATGCAGATTCAAAAGACAAAAGCCATATTGTCTGCTTCTAAGGAAAAACTGCTGGAGGCACTTCTTTTGTTTCTCTAATGAACACCATATGAAAACAGGCATAGAATAACTATTTACTTACATGTAGTGGTCTGCTAGGGTCTCTTACATGGTCTACTTTCCTCATCATGACACTGGTCAGTCTATTACAAGACTATTCTCTTTCTCCCTATTATTTTTTGCAATGCAGCAATTTGTTTATTATTTTGACCTGAATTTTTATGATGGTGCTCTGTGTAAGGGTGAATGATACTATTATGTATAGTTTACCAGACTTGAACGCATCAAAGAGCAATAATATTTTAATAGTTTTAAATGTTATGGAGTCAGTCTTGCTCATTTCCTTATTTCAAAGTTCAGATTGACTGTTCAATAACACCACAACTTTTATTGTTCCTGATGCTAGAAGTTTGTCATTTGTCTGGTTAAGGATGATTTGGAGAGCATGTTGGAAGAGGAATGGATGTTTTTACAGGCTTTCCTGTATTAAACATTGATGTCTGGATGTGGTTTTGGTGATCGGATATAATGATTTACAGACTTGCTTTCCAGCCCAGCATTTTCTGCTCCATCGGTTCCATACCAGGCAGTTTGTACATTTTCCTGAGTCTACTGACATAGCAGCACTAGCCCCATTGTGAAATGTGTCAGACCTTGGCCTCCACAGTTCTGCTGTGAAACAGAGGGAAACAGTAGCTGTATGCTAGGATACTGTTAGATGGGGGTTTTATCCCTTCACCTATGTGTGCAGATGCACACAGTGAGTTGAATACAGCACTCTAAAGAACAGCATTTCTTTGCAAACACAATACAGGTACAGACATATATATTTCCCACATATATTAATTTCTCTGTACAAATTATTTTTTTCTTACTGCATCACTGATTTTCTTATAGAAGAAAACCTGATCTACTTGTTTTAGTAAGTGTATCTTTGTTTTATAATGACGAGTAACTTTCAGAAAACTTCTAGCAGATGAAATAGTTCCTGATATTAAACCTTACTTGAGAAAAAAGAATACACAGTCCAGGAGAGACAGGCTGAACAAAAATAACTACAGAAAATGACTTGCAATTTTCCAGTTTCTCTGAAAGTTTCAGAACAACTAACCAGTACTAAAGATACATAGCATTCATTTAGTGAAGAATGGCCTGTAGAATATGTGCATCAAAAGCCAATGAACTGAGGCAATGATTTATATGCATCCCAGTATCAAAAGTGATTTTCAAAGGTAAGAGAGGTGTTCTGAAAACATTATTGCCCCTGCTTGAAAAAAAAAAAAGTACTTTCTATTGAAGCCAATATATTAAAGTGAAATGGGTAACAAATATATCTGAAAGTGATTGAACAAATATTCAGTTCAAAGAAATCATAGGTCACTGGTAGGATCTGATGTGGTCAAAGTCTTTTTTCTCATGAAAAGCTTGATAATTAAAAACACAGTTTGTATGGGATAAATAGGCTACAGTTTTTCTCAACTATAAATTGAGTTAAATACTTAATTTCTGTTAAATAAAGATATTGAGACACACCTAACACTATGAAATAAAAATATCACTTACATTGTTAGAAGGGCATTGGCAGAAAAAACACTACACATAGAGTTATTTTAAGTCTTGCTTCTCCCTACTTATACCTATTCTGTCTAAGATTGTAACTAATGGTGTGACATCTGGCAACCATATTACCTCAGGCTGTGACCTTGTCAGTTCTTACAAAACTGTGGGAAAAGTTTCACAGTGTAGGCAGCAGGTTTGGATTTTTTTTAACTGTCTAGAAGCACAGAATCAAATATAGATATAAGCTACTCAGCTCTTTCATTTCTAAATAGCTATACCTGCCTTCCTCACAACAGAATCTTTCAAGAGTTGCAGTTAGGTCTTGTAGGCAAAGAAACTAGTGGTTGGCAGCTTTTGGAGAACAGCAGAGCAGTTCTTAAAATTTTACAGGAAGTCTACTTTATATTCCAAATTAATTTATATCATCCATCTTAAAGAAATATATAGCAAAAGAGAGTTGATTCTGTAAAATTTTAAATTATTATCACAAAATTTTGTAGCCAGGGAACTTCGCAAAGTTGTGCATTTTTCCTATTTGTTTGAAAAGGATGCTGGTTTTGTTACTAAAGTGGTAATATTAATTTAAGTGCATTGTTATCTGACCATGTTCAAAATCATATTTGTAGTTATAATCATAAATATTCTCTTTTCCACCTGCTGTCAAGATAGTAATGAAAAGAAGATAAACCAACATCCTCAGTCTGCTTTCTGGCAGAGGTCACTTTCTGTTAGATGATGCTGTTACAGAGTGAGTTTATTTGTTCAGTCTCTGGGGAGTTTGTCACAGTATTTTCCCATTGCATGGCAATAATCACTGCAGAGCAGTTTTTCATTTCAGAGACAATCGTGTTGCATTAAGCACTCTGAGAAGTGGCATCTGGAGAAAGCCAATCAGTGTAAAAAGGAAAGCTAGGAGGAACATTAGCATTAGACATGAGTATGAAATCAGTGGAACCACAAAATAGGAAAGAATTCTTGTCTGAGTTGTTAATCTCCAGTTACTTAGAGGCCACTTGCTTTCTCTGTTCATCAGCTGGCCATTTCATAGGGTTGTTTTGGTTTTTTTTAGGAAAATTTCTCATGGCTTCTTCAAATTGCCAGAGAAAATTGTTCTTTTGCTGAAGAAGCTTTCTTAATTTCTTGTTTGCCCCACTGATGAAGTGCCTAACACACAAAGTGAGGATAGAGCTTTGGAAGAATTTCAAGAGAGGAACCATCAGCCAGACAGGAGAAATCCTGTACCTCTGTACTTCCCTCAGTTTTAGGAATAAAACACCATGCTTTTTTCTTCTGAAAATTGGTATAAGTAATGACCTTATATATCTATGTTTGTCCTTTATCAAAGATATTATCTAAATGTTTAATCCTTCTACTCACATCATCACCCATTTTATTGACAGTTGCTGCCACAAGCTGATACTTTCAGTGCCCTTAAGTTGTGCTTTTCTTTATATAAATTGGGTAAGAATAAACACTGAAACAAATGAAGCAATTCTCTTTGTTTCTTAGGATCACATATACAGAGAAGATAGGTCTTTAACAGAATTTGCAAATCTCTGTATTCAGAAAACCCACAGTTTCATCCAAGCATCCTTTTGGTAATGACATTAATGTTTGGAAGCTACCAAAAAGCTTTCTGCATTTTTGGATATCTAAAAGCCCATTTAAGCTCTGCGTGCTACTTTAGCTGTAATCATAAGACTGGGTTAAGAAGCTCTACACATTATGAAAGATGCAAGTTACTGAAACAATATTCATATTTTGAAAACATAAACCACTTTCAGGTAATGCGAAAAAAATCAGAAATATGTGTACCTGGAAACTGGATATTTCCTCAGAAGACACGTATCTTAGCATGGAAGTTACTTTATATCTAGAAACCCTAAGCCATTCCTGGATCTATGGAACGATTGTACAAGATACACAGGAAAACTCTAGCACTGTGGTACTCCAAAGGAAAACTACAATGGCAAAGTAATATCCAGCACTCTTGCAAGAAATAGTTCTTAAATGGAAGTTAATCAGACAACTTGCTGTGGATACAGACTTCTCTGACTCCTTTGGTGGCTTGACCTTGGCAGGCTGCTAGGTGCCCACCCAGTTCCTTTCTCACTCCCTCTCCTGGAGAAGACAGGAAGAGAAAATTAGATGGAAAAGTTCATGGGCTGAGGTAAACACAGGGAGATTGTTCACCAATTATTGCCATGAGCAAAACAGACACAGCTGGGTCATTATTAGTTTACTGCCTTGTAAGAATAGGTAAGAATTGTGAAAAATAAAGGCAAAATGAAAAACATCACTCCCTACCCCCTCTCCTTTCTTCCCAGGCTCAACTCCTTGAGTCCTCATTCCTCTATGTCCTCCCCTGTTGCCAGAGCGGAGGTCAGTCCATAACAGCTCCTCTACTGCTCCTCCTCCCTCCCACTCTTTCCCTATTCCAGCATGGGATCCCTCCCATGTGACATAGTACTTCAGGAGCTGCTGAAGCATGGGTCCTCTCCATGGAGTACAATCTTCAGGAAGATATTGCTCCAGCATGGGTACCCCACTCCAGGCTGCAGTTTCTGCCAGGAGCCTGCTCCTCTGTGGGCTCTCTCAGCATCCTTCAGGGCATGGCTGTCTTTTGAAGGGGGAGGTCATCCACGGGCTGCAGGAGGACAATCTGCATCACTGTGGTCTTCTTGGGACTGCAGGGAATCTCTGACCTGGCACCTGGGCTACCTCTTCCCCCTCTTTTTCTGGCTTGGGTGTCTGCCAGGCTGTTTCACATTTTCTCTTCTCTCTCTCACAGCTGCTGTACAGCATCTTTAACCTTTCCTAAATACACTTTCCCAGAGGAGCCACTATCCTGCTTATGGGGCTGAGCTGTGCCCTGCGGTGGGTGGGCTGCAGCCAGCTGGAATTGTCTGTGCGTGGTGTGGGGCAGCCCCTGCTCTGTTCTCACAGAGGCCATCCCTGCAGCTGCCCAGCTGCCAAAACATGGGCACCTACACCCAACACGCTGCCTCAGTGCTCCCTTAGCTGAAACCAAGCACAAGCTGGGGCCTGATGCACAAGGAGGTCAGTGGCACACAAGTGAACAGATCAGCGATATGACTAAAACCTGAAGGGCACAGCCATTGCTGGTGTCAGTTCTACAGATCTCACACGAGTAATGAATGCACAGTACTCGATAAGGGACCCCTCAGTTTGGGCATGACCACCTTTGAATTTGGATAGTACTTGCAACTAGATTTTGAGGCATCCTTGAGCATCTCCAACCTCAGGTGAAGACAAGGGGAAGGATGTGCAGATGCTCAACACCTGAAATTCAGAGTCAGGGAAAGTCAGGACAATCACTCAGACTCACTCTCATTTGAAGGTACTTATAAAAATGTTGCCTTGGAAGAGGTGCAAAACAGCAGCAGGAAAAGGCTCAAGTCATAACACCTCCACAGTTTCTGCAGGCCTCTTTGGGATGGCAGAGAAGCAGCCAGAGGCCCATTCAATTCGAGCTAGAGCATGAGCCAGCCTTTTGCCTTTAACCAGCTTGTTTTTCGTTCTGCATGTATAAAATAACTCATGTCCCTCACTGTCTCTCAGCACCGTGGTGCAACTTCATTAGAAAGGGCAGCAGATTCGTCCTGCATGTAATGAGACAAGTGCTTGAGTATCTGCTGGGAAACCTCATCAAGGGAATCAGTGCCTGTGGCCCAGATACCATTTCCATTGTTAAACATTGATTTATTTAATGTCAGTACCAAATAGGCTACTAATAGTAAAAATTTGCCCAGTCATATTTAGCATATTAAACTGAGGTAAGCTTCCCTGTTGTTATACTTAAATCCAAAGGTTTTATCCATAGATTCAAAGTAAACTTACAGTCTTCTTGGAAAAAGCAGCTTTCATATTGAATGATCTAAATGCTGAACAGACTCGACAAGTCTTCTCTCTCTTTTTGTCCAATCTCTATTCTCTGTAAGAAAATAGGAAAGGAAGGTCCATATACCCTAACACACGTAATAGAAAAAGCGAAGTCAGAGACCATGGGAAAATCTTTGTACTAGTAATGTACAAAATAAAATCCATCACTATCCATTTGAAAGAGAGACATCTGAATTTATTATAATAAATCAAAGATCTAATCTATATAATAACATAGATGATAAGCAAAATGGTATTTTATTTCACTTATACAGAAGAAATAAGGACTAAGTCAAGCAAGTTAAAATATGCAATTTTACAAGCCTTGATATTCAAACTTCTTTTTTTTTATAACCGGTGATTCTTAACTAAAAATTGGAATAATGGCCTGCAAAATCTTTAGGTCTCTGTAACTGAAATAATTTTATTAAAAAGTCACCTATTTCAAGATACCTTAAAGGCAATGTATGAAAATGAAACAACCTTTTTTCTTCTATCAGCAAAGCAAGAACTATATATTCAGTGTACTTGGCCAACAAATTCACAAATATTTGAAAATTCAAATAATTTTTAGATTTGTTCTGAATTTTAAGTGACTCTCAGTCAACTTTGGTATTAAGTAGCTTAAAGTTAGCTTTAACTTTCAAGCAAAACTTGAAATTTTTTTTCTTTTCCTCAGTATTGATACATTTTGATAATTATAGTTATGTCACTGACTATGTTCTCTGAGATGCCAATTCTATAAAAAAATCTATAAACTGCAACTAGTTGGCTATGCTTTGAGTATTAGTGTTTCAGTTAATATCAATTCAAACTAAAAAGTATTTTCCCAAAGCTGGTCTGTAGAAATTCCTCTAACAATTTCGTCCCTTTTTTTGGTTTTTGTTTTTTTTTTAACTATTGGCCGAGACAGAGGTTCCAAGTTAGAGCAGATCTTGGTTGCAATTTGCACCAATGTAACCAAGTTTTGAGAAAATGGCTTACAGAACAAACAAAGAAATAAAGAATCAAGTGTTCTCCATGTAACAGCGGTCTAACAATAGCTTCACATTATGTGTAGAGCTTTTGTTTCTGGATCTGGGAACAGCATATGGGCAATTCCTCTTACCCTCGGAGGTCAGATTCCATTATATCTGACCTCCACATTACAAATTAGCAAACAAAGCCATTTGTGAGCCTTCACTGCTTGTTATTGTTATTCATGCAAATCTGCTGCAATGTGCCATTTAGGACAGTCGTTGTTGTAGCCCAACTACACCACAATCTATGCCAATGACCAATAGACTGAGATACAAAGAAAGAAACAAGAAGTTAGCATCGATTTTCCCAGCTCTCCAGACCTGCTGGCATTAATAGCAGAACTATCTAAAAATAAATGAGCCAGTCCTTGTTGGAGGAATGAGGGTCTTGCCCCCAAGAAACAACAGAGAGAAGCCTGCAGAGAAAAAGGAGGAAAAGGTGTGGATTCAGTTTATCAGGGGGTTCAGAGCTGTTAAAGCCCCAGGTGGGGGGGAAAAAGGAAAGGAAAAAAAGAAAGTTTACACTGAGAAGCAGATATATTTCAACTCATGAATCTTCTTAGATGTTTATTCATGTTTTGGTTTTTTTATAAGACAATTTTAAAGACAAACGTGACTAAAATAACAGCATTGACTGAGTTTGGTGTAGCATTTCATTCCCAGTATGTTTGGTGCAAATGCTCTCAAATCCCAGGATCTTCAGAAAGGGTATGTGCTATGCCATGAAGATGCCCATTTAAACTATATTAAATTGGGGGAAGCAGGTAGGAGGACACTAGTTGTTTTGGAGTTAACCTCAAATAGCAAAATTTTAAACGTGATTGTTATGTCCACTTAAATGGAAAATCTGTAGTAAGGGGAGTCAGACTACATTAACTCCTCTTTTTGATGATAAGAAACTGGACTGTACTAGAGAGTGTAAAGAACAGCCATGTAACAGCCAAGAGATGGGCTGTTTGCTCTTATAAATTCATTCTGTATATAATTTACATAATTTTCTGACTCAGCAGTTGTTTATAAAATAGCTTTCATTATATAAAACTTCATGCATTCTGAGCCAAGCATCTTTGTAGCATTTATCCCTTCAAGTTTGACTTTAAATTATAGACATTTCCATGTAAAAGAAAAATTAATCTATTTTATGTTGTTAATCATAAAGGAAAAAATTCCAAAATTTGATGGCACATTGATGTATGTGTGGGACATGCAGCACTTTTGCATAACAAATGAGTTACATAATCTGTAAGGTAACAAATGAAGATAACCACATTCCTGTTTTGTGGCTCTTCCTGTCCCCAAGTTTTAACGTCTTTTCACTGCTTTTGTACGGGAATTATGACATGTAATATATAGTAGAGTATATCTCCACTGAAAGGCTTATAACCAGTTTCCTTACTACCAGTGTTCTTATGTCCCCTTCTCTTTTGCTGGAAAAGTTTAAGGTGAAAATCAATGGGAACTTTTTCCTGTTTCAGTTATATAAATGTAGTTTGGTATAGTAATTAGGATTTACTGTGCAGGACCTGCCCATACATTTAGGATTTCCAAGAGAGATTTTACAAATCATAAAATCACAGGAATTTTAGAGTATTCATTTCTATTTAAAAAATAGGAAAACGAAGAACAAATACTGGCATGTTAGATTTTTAAAATATATAATATACAACTAATAATATAAGGAAGTGTATTATTATGAATATGATTGACCATATATTTATCTCCTTTTCCTCTTTCCCATTTTTAATGGCCAACCCTTCCAGTGTTTCAAGTCACAGTCCCAGCAATTTCAGTGATGCATGGGGATAAACCCGTCCACGCAATTATAAATCTACCTCAGTGCTTTGGCACAATATAAATCTATAAAAGTACTGTATTTTTCACCTTCACTGAGGGCCTCTATCCCAGCCAAGGGTCAGACTTTCTTTAAAAATCTGACCTTCTTTCAAAATTTTATCTGCTTCTCTGTATGCAAATAAAATAGCAATTTAGGCATAGACATTTTCTATCTGTTTTAGTTGTAATTAGATAACTCATAATTCCTAAGAGGATATTTTATTTTTTCTTTAATTGTCATAATGTTATAGCCAAAATACAAGTTATAGTTGTGTAACTTATTACTATATAATATAGTATATCTGAAAATCCACAGTACCTTGTTGTATCTTTCTACATTTTACAAGAATTTTTTTCCATGCCATTTGCCAGGAATAAGCACTAAAATGCATCCTGAAATGCTGCACTGTTCATTGTAGCTGTTCTGATGCACTGCTGAACTAAACTATCTCTAATCTCAATACCTTTTATTTCCAAAACTAGTCATATCCGGGCACCTAAAAGTGTTTACTTCATCTGGGTGAGTATCTTTTTTTGAAGTTATGAACGATTTTCTCAAACAAGGAAGTTCTATTAATATAGTTTACAGGCAAGAATCCCATGTCTACGTTCTTCTCTGACTCATCTGTTATCAAAAGAATGAGCGTCAGCTTTAGAAAACTATTTTACAACTGCAGCCTGAAACTTCAAAACTGTTTAGAATCTTTCAAAGTCAAAAATTTGCAATGTTAACATCTTAGATTAAACAAAGAGTAACAGAGAGAGAAAAAAACCACTAGCTGTATTTGTGTCATGGAAAGATACAAAGACAGGATTTATCATACCTGATCAACATCTGCGTTAACACCCTATCTAAACCCGGGAATCTATTTAGAGCTTTGCCCAGTGTGGGATGCTTCTTCCAAAGAGGAAGTCTCGCTACTCTCTCAAATTCCAAGATAATTGTGTAATGCTGTTGGAAGCTTAGGAGCTGCAAGTATTTCCTAAATTGACCAAATACTAAGCTGGGCCCTGAGGCTTCCTTAAAGCTCAGGACTCTGTCTGAGACCATAGCCAGGATGTGGCTCCCTGGCATCTCCTCCTGTACTTGCTTCCTGTCAAATACATGTCACAGCCAACAGATGTATTCGACTCTTCTCAACCAGCTTAAAGCAATTGGAACTACGAAAATAATTCCTTTAAAAAGTGAAAACTAGAGACAGGAGGCTTTCAATGAAAAGCCAGACTTAAGGCTGGAGGATAAGCAAAGTGTTGCTACTAAAAACCACCTGTGACTATGTGTGTCTGCACCCTCACTCCTGAAAGTTTTCCTTAAATATCTTTCACACTTGAGGACAGGGTCTGTTCTAGAAAGGGACGTTTTAGTGCTGCTGGATGAGATAGCTTGCTGTGCTTACTATGAAAACTGTCACATCCATAACAAATAACTTGTGATGAAATATTTAAGTAACAGGATCTTTTTGGATTTCTAGTGGCATGCTTTCAGAGAACACACAAGCCTGCACAGATTACAAAGTCAGTAGAATTTCTTCAGTAGTGAATTACTGCTCATTTTCTCAGAAAGAATTGCAAATGTAGCTGTATATTTTATTGTAATATATCATTTTATCTTAGAAGTAGCAGAACAGCTGGGGTTATCTCAGTGTCACCCTACTTAGCTCCACTTTTTGAAGCTGGTAATTGTCAAACAATTTCTGCATGAATGTTTATCATATAAGGCCTCAGATCTGGAAAACATTTTTAAAATTAGTTGTAAAATATTCCTTAAATTATTTCTGACTTGATCTGAATAAAATATAAACTAAAAATATTTTGGGACTGAGATGTACTGAGGGATATTTTTCTGCCTCTGTTCTGAGTCCTAGCATTTTGATATCAGGATTTTACAATTCTATTTTTCTGAAAGGCCAGCAAAATGTTAAAGAGGAAAACTAAGATCTTAAGAATAAAGAACGAGGTTCTTTTTGAAAAATAACCAATATACGCCTTAGGTTGGTGCACAATTTGCAAGGATGTCAGTGGGCTTGCATTTTTATGTACTACAGCTTGAAAATCACATTGATTAATCGTGGATTTCTTTAGAGACAGAAAAGCTTGTAGAAATTGATGTTTTAAGAAAATGAATAAAAATGAATACATATAGAAATTGCACAGGGGAAGAAGGTTTGAGACAAACAACATGCTACCCAATGACAAATATATAGAAGGTGTTAAAATCAGAGTCTGTTGTCTGTCAGGAATGAAAATGTAAGCATGTAAAATGGAACGCAGAGAAAGAGATTTATCTTTAGTAAAAAATATAGAAAGTAAAAAAAAAAAAGAGTTCAGAGTATTTACAGAAGTCAAACTGTTTAAATAGGCTAAATAAAACCTTCATAAGTACTAGACAGTACATTTTTCTCTTTAATGCAAAAATGAGCTGGAAGACTTTCTAGACTTTCATTCATTTGTAATTTCTAGACGTGGATGTTGCAAAACTGCCTAGCAACACTGAGTGTCCAGTTCCTTATTGTTAACAGGATTGGAATATCTAGCTCTGTTAGCTTCTTATGAAAACTCTGAGCCCTAATCCATCATTTTGTGTTTAAAAAGGTGCTTTGTAAAAAATCTACAGCCTTTGAGGAGCTAAAGGATGTTTCTATTCTCTCTTTTGTTAGTGTTACAGGTCATGCATTGCTGTATTTAGCACTTTGTCTTAAGACAGTTACTATACCAGTGAAGTCATTTACTTCATTAAATTTTCTCTTATTATTCCTCAAGAGGACATGCAGGAAATCAGTTTCCATTCTCGCTATGGACGGGGAGTAAATTCTACATTGCTTTTTACCAGGTGTCCCAGGTTTTGCTACTTACATAGCGATGGCTGGGTGTAGAAGGAAAAGCAGGAGTATTCATCAAGTATTTTGAAACATTACAGGATGAACTAAAGATAATTGTTGGTTTAACAGATGAGAAAAATGTTTTCAAGGGATAATGATCAGCTTCTGAGGGTATCTTTGTTGTTTTTTTTCCCTCCCCACTGAAGACAGTCAGTTGTGATAAGATACCTAATGACCAAATGGAGGTTGGTAACAATTCCTCTGTTTCTGAGTATCTTCTGGTGTGACTGCTAAATTATGCTTCTATCTTTTGCACATCTGAGTCTCCCATTTTCCCAGGTTGTGCTTCTGCTGTGCTTCAGTCCTCAGGGCAAAGAAAAGCAGTCTCGTCCTGCATTGACAGTCCTTTAGTGTAGTGGCTCCAGTTGCCCAGAGGGACGCCTTACATTTTTCCATTTTTAGAACATTACCTTTAAAAACATAACCAACAAAACAAAACAAAACAAATTAAAAATTTTTAATTAAAGCCCTTTTTCATTAGTTGGCATGCACTGAAAACCACGTGTCAGCTAGTGGGTATGTATAAACACACAGCAATGAGGCTGCAGCTGGTCTTCAGACAAAAATATGCTGCTGCTAAAGCAGAACAGGATCATGTCATTTTGGAGTGTACAACCTATTAAGCAGTAATTTGGGGCTAGATTGCAGTTTTGACCTCATGCTAGCAGTGAGGAAGATGAGCTGTATGCTAATAACAGTTCCCAGTGCTGCTCCCTGTTGTGCTGGGAGTGCACACACAGCATCTGCTGCTGCCCTCACGGAGAGCTGTGCACACCCTCTCCCACACCAGCCCATCTCTGCTGACATCTGGGTACAAACAGCATCATCACCTGAACCATGTCAAGGCTGCTGCCTGCCATTAATCAAGTTTCTGTCATCACTTTTGTCAGGTCCTGATGAAGCAGATGAAGTTCTGAACAGAGCAAAATAAGGAAACAGAAAAATATGCTATTCTTCCTCTTCATTCCTCTGCATACATTTATGGAGAAATGCTAGCCAACAGCTTGTCATTTCACTGAGACATAGCTACGTAGTGATACAGCTTTCAGACGGTTAAATGAGTGGCTTGGAGCTAAAAGAGAAATCTGGGAAGAACAATCTGGGACCAAACCTTTCACTTTGAAGCATCACTACCTAAATGCTGTTTAATGCATAAATAGAGAGGTGATATGGACCCACAGTCATCGTTCTACTAAAGTGAGAGCCAGTAATAGACCCCTGACTTGAGAGAATTACAAGACTGAGATCTAAGAAAGGGATCTGTGGCTCGTATTGGACAAACAATTATCTAGCACTAGTCCCAGAGAAGGTACATGCTGCTTTCTGAAAGGGTCACACAGCTCAAATGGATTCTTAGTGAAATTATTTATTTTCCAGTTGTAGAGCTAATTAATTTGTAACGAGAGACCTGTTGGCACTGGAAACAGCATTCACATTCATCAGATACAGCCTTCTTACTAAAAGAGCTGTTGAACTACTTTAGGCTGGACCTCTCTACACCTGTCTAATCCAGGTGTCTTCCAGTATCTGTGGAGAACATTTGCCTAGTGCAAACTAGGAGATAATTTCAAGGCCTGCTTTCATGACAAATGTCTCTCTTAGACATTTAAGATCTTAGACTTAGAGATAAGTATACATCTGCTTCTTTCAGGCAGTGAACAAAACAATAGACAGATACTGGGATACTCTTTCCTCTACTCCTGACATTAGCAATGGGAAGGTATATATAGCCGGGTGGCCCTTTCACTACATCCTACATTCAATATACAGGAATTAAATCACTAAAAAAAAACATAACCAAGAAAAAAACAGGAAAGAAAAATAAATAAAATCAAAACTAAAAAACAACCAGACAAAAAACCTTCAAAAAGATCATCATGTAAGGAAATGCAGATTTCTGTTCCATGTAGTGAAGAAGAGAAACATAGTCCAACAAAAACAGTGCTAGCTCTCCTAGAGGCCACCATTACATTTTTCATTAAAAACAGAGTGTATTTTTCTTCACTAAATATAGAGGTTTGGAACATTTAAATACTACCTGTAAACAGAATGACTTTTCTCTAAAAAAATTAAAATTAAAACATCATATTTTTATGACTGTTTCATCCAAATATGCATATTTTGCATGAAATTTGCTACTAGCTATAGATGAATGTGTGAACTAAGATGGCAAAGAATTCAGTACTGAATAAAAATATTTTTAGCCCAGCATGTGTCATATATCTCGTATCTTTAGGATGCTATTAATAAAGTGTTCCTATATGAAACAAGAAAAAGGCATTGAAAAGGATTGAAAAAATAGAATTTTTTGATTGAAAACCAATTCATTGATAATAGAAGAAAGCTTTCCATATTTTCCTGCTCATAAATACTTTAGATTATTAACATCCCTTAAATTGCCTATATTTGAAAATAAATCCTTGGGTAATGCATGCCATTAGACAATTGACTCCTTTAGGCACCCCTGGCAAAATTAGAGTTAAAAGAAGGTGGAAATCAGAGACAGGTGAGGAGAGGCTTAGTGGAAGTCTTTTCCTTGTGTTATGTTTACAGACGTGTATACATATAAAATAATAAAATTAAAATAAATGTAAATATAAACCCATAGTGCTAGTGAAACATAGGTGCTGGTTTTGTTTTGCCTTTTTAAGTAGAACTGATAACTAAGCTTCAGTGTTCTAACATATGACCTCTTCTTCACTGAGTGCAACTGAAGTTTCTGTGGTTTATATTTACCATGTTAACCTGGTGAAATAATGATCAGAAAAAAAAAAGAAGTAAAAATGACAGGTTGGCAGCTCTGCTGGGTGTCACTCTATCGATGTCTCATTTATTCTCTCAGGCTACACATACCAGTACATTAACAGAGTACATTCAGCTACCTGCAAATGAGCCCATTTCCCCTCTGCTCTCTGTCATTCATCACCTACTGCCACTGAAGACCGCAGAGACTTGATCTTGCTAATAATCAGCCCTGTGGGTAATTCTGGAGGCAGAATACAGTTCATCCAGCTCATTGCTTGGCAAGTATTCTGGCTTAGCAGTGTGACATTAGCTAAAACTTATTTTTGTCAGTTCACTAAGAAAATATCACTAGGTGAAGGCATACATATGGTTACATTTTCAAATTGACTACTGAAAAATGTTCTGAGGATATTTGGAAAAACGCCTGTTTTAAAGACAGAACTGAAGTTTAGTACAGAAAATAGTTTTCCACATACACTGTATCCATTACAAGTGCTACAGGTGAACTTGAGTGTGATGCTTTTGAAAAAGTGCTTACAGTATCAAAAAAAAAATCTAAGAGCTGTCATTCAAAACACACCAGCAGACAGTCTTCAATTGTTAGCAATTCAAAGGGAGATAAGAGGCTGAGTAGGAAAACATGTAGGGCATACAACTGAATGACAATTATATAAAATAATTTAGATCAATTCACAGATGAAATTATAAGCAACAAATCTGATAATTTAAGATCTGTAGTCATTAAAAAATGTACATATTTTTCCAAGACTGTTTAATTGTCTTAACAAGCTCTGAAAGCTTGCCAAAAATTGAGAAGTCTCACATTGTTCATGTTACTGTCTGAGAACGTTCAGGCAATTACAGCTCTTGCAGATGTCATGATGTCAGATTTGTGGGCAATGACAAGCCATGTGATTTTCTGCTGCCTTCACAAACACCAACTAATCAATGTGCAGTATTAGTCTCTAAAAGTTACTGTGCCTATACAAAAGCTTGCAGTAACAAAAAAAATAGCAATGGCAATACTTAGAGGACAAAAAATGGTATTGCAATATACCTGGAGTCCAAAATCCAGTTTCAAAGCCTAGGAAAGTCATGTGAGAAATCTAGAAATCAAATCTGTGTTAGGAATAATATTTATAAATATATAATATATAAATATATATAAATATATATAATATATAAATAATATATAATATATAAAAAGCTACTAAAAATAAGTCTAAATCTGAAATTCATGCATATACCACTTCAAAACTGTGTTCAAGACAGAAATACAAATATTTTTATAACTTTTATTATCTTGATGACAGAAAATGTTCCCAGTATATTTCTTTTGAATTGATCATAAGATAGAGAGCATCTAACTCCATTGTCAAATATTTCAACATACGACTATTGTGTTTTCAACATTTTTCAAGAGCTAGAAAACTTGAGAACATAAATTATATAATTCCAACAGCATCCCTGTCAAATCACTGTTGTACGAGTCTTTCTTTTGAGAAATTGTGCCCTACTCAAGCCAGGACACCATTTACACTACAATAGTTGTTTCAGTAATTTTCTCCCTCTTGTCATTTCTGCCTGATGTGAATCTACAGTGTTTGAAGGATGCAAGCCCTGTGCATGAAGAGCAGGCCACCTCTCTTTTGTGGGATGAGAACCATAATTTTGAGAAATGCGGTAGATTCTTGAAAAGACAAGAATCTTAGTTGGAAACAGAATCCCATTTCCTCTTTCTTTGGCACCATTTTTGGTTATTTATTAATTCTAAAGGAAGAATAACATTGGAGAAAAGCAATAAATGGGAGGCACTCAACACTGGTTTCTCTTTTCTTCTGAAGTTAAATAATGGCCAAGCTTGTGAAAATGACTAGGTGGCTGTGATGTGTATGGGTAATGATATGAGTTTGGAAAACTCACTTTCTGAACTAAATAAGGAGTATTACATTGCTTGCAGATACTATTATTACTAATTAACAGTGATAATATTCAAAATTATATTGAACTTTATTAATGTCACCCAAAGTTTTTACAAGTCCATAAATTAATGATACAAAATGATTAGTCCATCAGTATATTAAGAAATTATTTCCTGTTTTGACTTAGACTTGGTAATTCAATTACAGTTACATCAGAATAAAAACAAAATGTCATAACGTGGGCTAAAATGGGAATATCTTCCAAATCCAAAAACTTATTACTTGTTTTTATCCTGTGCAATGATGTACAGCATTAGTAGTACTAGAAAAGAGTAACCTCCATGATAATTTTATAATTCTCAAGAATATACTGTTTTCCAGAACTGTAGAGCATCTTTAGATGTTTAATATTATCTAAGCAATAAACTACAGAAGCAGCTCCCTTTAGAATAAACCGTCTTTATGAAGCAAGTGCACTAAACCATGTGGTAAATTACATAAAACTAGTAGAGAAGTGTCCTGATACAAACTTAAATGTTAGATGTTTTAATAACATCAAAGATTTTATCAGTGGTTTATTAACTTTAAATGACATAACCATAGAACTTGTTCATAAAAAGGAAAATATATGTGGCAATTATGCGCCCTGAGCCAAAACTCGTGTGTAATGCACTGTGTCTTCAAGTGAAAAAAAGCAGTTATGTACATTAAGCATTGCATTGCCAGCTCTTTTTATGAAGTGGATGCAGATACTATTCATAGCAGTTTAATCCAGCCTTTCCATTTTGGGGAAAAAAAAAACAAACCCAAAACATGCCAATGTTCGGTTTAATTTGGCATTATATTTCTGAGGGAAGAAGATGCTTACTACCTGTGAAAAAGTAATTAAAAAATCAGATGAGAGCAAGAAATGCCTTCCCAGGGGACACTGATACAGCTGCCCCCAAGTGATGATCACAGCTACTGCTGGGGGAGAGCTGCTTTCCCCAGTCTGAGTGCCTTGTCCTGCCCAGAAACTGCAACCATTGCCTTGGTAGGTCAGTGGCACATCCCTGCCTGTCCTTCCAGTGTCTATGGGCCTGCTCTCCATCAATTTGCCTAACTTTTTTTTTTTTAAAGTTTACTGGTATTGCCTGAACCAACAATCTCCTGTGCCAGCAAATTCTGTGAGTTCATTACCTGTAAAAATGTGGTTTTATATGTTTTAAACAAACATCATGGAAGAAAGATTTTCTCACTTAGGTTTTTTAAAGGCCTTTTGTTTTGCAGTTCGTGGTAGACATTTATATTGATATTGACTGACTCACCAAATACAGTAATCTGTATGAAATTAAACTGTCTAGCTATTATTTAGAGGCAACTGGTTTTTCTGCACCACTCTGTAAGTCAATTGCATATCTGCATATGCAATTTAGCATAGAAGATAGATCCAGTTAAATGGAAAATTAAATAGGAAAACAGAGAAATTAGGAAGTCTCACTAGGGAAGAAAATATAAACAATAAATTAATAATATCATAAATGAGCTTCCAAATTTGCATCTGCTCTGCTGCAAATACAAACATTTGTAACTCGTATTTAGGTTGGGTATTTTGTACCTGATTTGAAGCAGTAAAATTCAGGAATTTACATTAAATTACCTGTTGAGATCATGTCACAAACTGTAAGATAATGCAATAATTACAAGCTATTCCTGGATGCAGAAGATTGGGTTTACACATGCAGCTTCACTGGCATTAAAAGAAAACCTTTACAAAACTGCTATCATCCTACTGATTTAGAATTTCAGGAATTTAGTAGTCAGCTAAAGCAATAAACACACAGCTACTGTATATATGTCCACGTTGTCTTCACTGTGCATGTGCAACAGGTCCACTACAGACTGCATACATATATGTAACCAATAGTTGGGTTTTTTGTTTTGTTTTGTTATAATTTCACATACTGGTGTATTTTTTTACCAATAGTAGCTAGTGAACAGAAAAGGATGAAAAAGCTTCAGGTGAGAGCAAGCAAGGAAGGCCTTCAGGTCCAGAAATAATAGTTTTAAACGGACTCTGAAACAAATTGAGAGGCAGATTGAGAAATAGATTAACAGACAAGGATAATTTTCTCGTGTGGGGAAGCTCTCAGCTCTCTTGTCTATTCCTGCCCCCTTTTCATTCCCAATACTAGGATCTCTTTGCTTTCTGTCTTTCCTTTCGGCAATCTTCTTTCAGCTGGCACGTCACAAGGTTAATTTTAACTATAGCAGTCAGTGATATTTGGGTACCAGAAATTTACGGTTTTTTGCATCTGACATGCCCTCATGTTTCTTTGTTAGGTTGCTGCTCCTTGAGGTAGGTGAAAAGCCAGACAGCAGGAAATTCCCAGAGAATTGGAAGTCACAACAGTTAAGCTCAGAAGTACAATAAAGATATTATCGCTAATGGTATCAAGACCCTGTCAGATACATTCTTTGATATGTTGATCTTCAGAGAACTTTTGGAATGTAAAAAGACAGAAGTCAGAGCAGTAAAGAAGGAAAAAAAAATATTATGAATAGACAGCTTTGAAAAAAGGATGCAGAGATAATAAGACTTCATCCTGTAATGAATGAGTCACAGAAATAATAAATAAAAATAAAAGAACACTGAAAATTCCTTAAAAAAACCTCAGAAAAAGTTTTTTTCAAGCTCATATCTCTCTACAACACTTAACAGAAGGGAAATTTAAAGTTACAGCACATCCTATACTGAAAGTGCTAAAAGATGGCTTTTGTCTAAAAACCTTTACAAAACTGTGAGAATTACAAAACCATCTTCATTTGTGCACCTGCAGTTACATGCTAAAACGTTGTGCACATAGATGCACAGCAATATCCACTGCTTGTCCACCTTTCATCAGTTCATTGGGAAAGAGCCCATCTGATACAGAAGATATTAAAAAAAAAAGTTATTCGAATTATAGAAACCAAGCTTGTGAGGAGTCAGGAGCAGGCAGCTCCTTTAAAGTTCATCTTATGTAGAGTGCAGTAAGGAAGGAACAAGGGACAATGTAAATGAGATCAGTGACTAATTTCCCCAGTGGTGGAACTCCTACACATTTTAACTGCAGATCAGTAAGAATATACTTGGTAGAAGAGATACCCATGTTAAATAATGCCAGTGGAGAGGAGAAAGTCAAACTGGCTTCGGAAGCAGTCATGGGAATATACAAGCTAAAGGGAACAAGCAGGTATGAGGGAAAGCAGAGCTGTTAGTGTGAGTCCAAAACAGGAGATGCAGACACAGAAGGAGTTAGTGCTCCCAGTAATGAGAAACTAATCTTCCCCTATTTAGGTTGTCTTATAATGCCAGCAATAATTTCTGAGCCCGTCCACCACTTCTTTTTATTTTTAATATCCAGTAAACTTTTCTCTGTGTGTTTTTAGTTATTTTTTTATGGAGATATACACTTTTCCCTTTAATATATCATTCTTCTATTTGTAACAATAAAAATTTTTAAATTGAATACCAGTCTTGAGCCATGATAGCATAAAATGTATTGCACCAGCTGATACAGCATGCCTCTGGATCAGTTTTGGGTAAACAATCATCTCTTTTCTGGTCTAAAACAAGAGCAGCAAAACGGAAGCTGCTTTTCAAGGTTAGGAATACTTCTTAAGGTTTAACCTAATTAGGACTTAGTTTAAGAAAGCTAACTAAAATGGCCACAATTACAGAGCAGGAATATATTGGCAATGGAGAGTGCATATGTCTCCTCTATGAATTGCTTTTGTAGCCACTAACTCTGACACTGAAGACAGTGTAAGAAAACTTTTGTTCAAGGTAGATTGACCGTATTCAAAAAGGTGAGAAGGACCTGGATTGAACACTCCTATAGATGTGAATGATATAGCTCTTCCTCCTGAAGAAATGTTTTTATTTTGGGAAATGGTTGCTTCTGCAATTCCTTCTCCTTGCTGCAGAAATAAGATACAAATCCATTTTATTATTATCAAAAGTATCTCATGGGGTCACATAAAGTTCTCATCAGTCCTATTTGGGGAAATGTGAGTAGCCCTGTGTGCATCTGGTTAGAGCTCTTCATATTTCATTGCATGAGCATATTATGCACAGCTAAAAGGAATTTTCACTCAGTCAGTGATGCTTCTCTTGTTACTGCTCTTGAAAACGCGCTCATAGATCCATGTGAGTTCAGCCTCCTGTGCAAAACAAGCCTTTGTTGCAGCAATCACAGTACAATTAGCTTAATAAAGTCCCTTTGTTACATTGTTCTGCAGATAGAAATACTGTCCTGCAAAATGACAGACGGTTTTGAGTTGCAATTAAGAATTTCATACAATCTTGATAGAGCAGATGGGAGATATTAATGTGAGTTTACTGTGAAAAAGTAGCACAGTGACAGCGACCACGTGGAGAAACAATTAGCCATAAACTGAGAGGGCAGTGACATACATCCTTTGGAAAGCATTTGCATGTGCTGCACTACACCTTCACATTTTTGTTGGGTGTTGATAAAAATGTAGTTTCTCATGCAATACATGGTATTACAGTCCCCCCCTCCCACCCCCGCTGTGAGTAGTACAAGGTCATCTTCTCATTTGTCCACCTATCATCAATTTATTTCTTCCAATTATGATGGCAAGCACAAATCTTCAAAAATAAGATCAGCCCACTGATCAGATGACCAACTATGTACCATGTGTCTTCAACACGTTTAAGAAACTCCTTTGTGAAATTGCCTTGCATTATAGACAAAGTAGTCCTAGAGTCTAGGTTACATAAAAAAGAAAACCCAAACCCTCTAATGATTCACCTCCTACTTCACCCCCTCATTGTGGTAGCACAGATTCTTTCCCATGGGAATTTTTCTCTTCTTCTCCCTGTGTTCTATAAATAAAGGTAAGGTTTGGATGTTATTGAAACTGTCTCTGGAAAGATGGCCAGTTCTACCTGGCCTATGGGCCTAGGGGGAGGTTTTGAATTGACCCAATCCGGAGAAACTTTTAAAAGTCTATATAAGTTTTAGAATTAAATAATAAAATCAGAATTCCGCCTCACCCGATCCAGTCTGGTTCTTGCACTCGGCTAGCGCTCAACAGCGACACCTCATTGCTTTGCTTTACACGAGTCAGCAGGAGCTGTTTCCAGAGTGCTGTCAGACACATCAAAGTGACATCAGCAAATACTCCGTTATTACTATAGATGTAAATTGTAGAATTGTACAATGGTTTGTGTTGGAAGGGACCTTAAATATCATCTAGTTCCAACTCCCCTGCCATGGGCAGGAACACCTTCCACTAGACCAGGTTGCTCAATGCCCCATCCAACTTGGCCTTGAACGCTGCCAGGGATGGGACATTCACAACATATCTGGGCAACCTGTTCCAGTGTCTCATTACCCTCACAGTAAATAATTTTTCCTAACATTTAATCTAAACCCACCATCTTTCAGTTTGAAGCCATTCCCCCTTGTCCGGTCACTACATGCCCTCGTAAAAAGCCCCTCTCCATCTTTCTTGTAGCCTCCCTCCCGTACTGGAATGAATAAATCATTCCCTGCCGTAGCCTAAGGCTATGTCTTCTCATCCTGTCACTAGTTAGTTGCCTGAGAGGAGAGGCGGCCCCCCCGGCTACACCCTCCCTTCAGGTAGCTGCAGTCACGCGGACCTCTAGGTGGCACAGCCGCCTCCCCGCTGCCATCCCGGCCCGCGGGCCCGGCTCCCGCGGCGGGGCGGGAGCGCCCGGCGCGGGGCCTCATGGGAACTGTAGTTTTCTGTGCTCCCGCCGGTTCCGGGAGAGCTTCCGGCGTGCTTAGCGCGTAGCGCCGGGCGGCAGGCCTGGGGCGGAAGCGGGCGGACTACATTTCCCGAGGTGCTCCGCGGCCGCTTCCAGCCGGGTGGGCGGGGGGTCCGCGCGGCGGTTGAATGCGCGCGGGCAGAGCGGCGCGATGGAGCTGTCGTCGCTCGTCAGGAAGCTGGGTAATGGCTCCTCTCCCTCCCGGCCCTCCGCCTGCGGGGCTGTGTGCAGGGGGCAGCGTGCGGCCCGGCGGGGCTCTGCGGGAGCCCGGCCGTCCCTGCCCGGCCTCCGCCGCCCCTCGCCGCTCTTCTGCCTGCNAATTTTTCCTAACATTTAATCTAAACCCACCATCTTTCAGTTTGAAGCCATTCCCCCTTGTCCGGTCACTACATGCCCTCGTAAAAAGCCCCTCTCCATCTTTCTTGTAGCCTCCCTCCCGTACTGGAATGAATAAATCATTCCCTGCCGTAGCCTAAGGCTATGTCTTCTCATCCTGTCACTAGTTAGTTGCCTGAGAGGAGAGGCGGCCCCCCCGGCTACCCCCTCCCTTCAGGTAGCTGCAGTCACGCGGACCTCTAGGTGGCACAGCCGCCTCCCCGCTGCCATCCCGGCCCGCGGGCCCGGCTCCCGCGGCGGGGCGGGAGCGCCCGGCGCGGGGCCTCATGGGAACTGTAGTTTTCTGTGCTCCCGCCGGTTCCGGGAGAGCTTCCGGCGTGCTTAGCGCGTAGCGCCGGGCGGCAGGCCTGGGGCGGAAGCGGGCGGACTACATTTCCCGAGGTGCTCCGCGGCCGCTTCCAGCCGGGTGGGCGGGGGGTCCGCGCGGCGGTTGAATGCGCGCGGGCAGAGCGGCGCGATGGAGCTGTCGTCGCTCGTCAGGAAGCTGGGTAATGGCTCCTCTCCCTCCCGGCCCTCCGCCTGCGGGGCTGTGTGCAGGGGGCAGCGTGCGGCCCGGCGGGGCTCTGCGGGAGCCCGGCCGTCCCTGCCCGGCCTCCGCCGCCTCTCGCCGCTCTTCTGCCTGCTGCTCTTCCACTCCGCTCCCCGCTGCAGACGTGGAGGGGGCGGCGGCGCTCCGCTAGCGAGAAATGCTTCCCTAAGGAAATGCCAAAGGCTTCCCCTTCAGACACGGTGCCTTTCGATTTAGTGGGCTTGGATAGTTTTTGTCCGGTTGGTGAGTCCGAGGCAGAGTTCCGTGCCCACAGCGTACTCTGGTAGAGGTTCTGGCACCAGGTTGTATCAGTAGAGATGCATTTGGCACCGGAATATATCAGTATATGTTATAATGTCTCACCGCTTTATCATCGTGCAAGCACGTTTGATTAAGTTGTTGCTGGTGAGTGTAATGATATTTGTCTTCCCGGTAGGCATAATACTGGCAGCACATAAGCTGGCTTTTTTCCACAGATCTCTAGCAGTATTCTGTTTCTCCAAACAAGGAAAAAAGTTATGTCAAATAATTTTATGGGTTTCTTAATCTCTTTCTTTTGGGGCAGGTCATGAGCTGACAGAGATAAGAGAGCGATCTCTGAAGACTATTCTGTTTAAATTAGACCACAACTTGATTTCCTATGCTGATCTGGTCCATGAAAAAGCTCTTTTTCGTAACCTTTTGGAGTGGTTCAATTTCCCAGTCGTACCAGTAAAAGAGGAAGTATTAAATTTTGTGAACAGTTTGATCAAGGTATGACATACTAACATTCATTTATTTTTAAACTATATCCCTTTAGAATGCTGAAGCTAAATAAAGCTGGATATTACTTGACTTTGTAGCTCCATGTAACGAGATTTTTAGAGTGCTTTACAAAGACAGGAATAATAAAGCCACTGTGTGTAGACTGAAATTAAAACAATTTCAGCAGCTTCAAATGGGTCAGAGAGATAGCTAAGAAAAATAGGTTTTTTTTGAGTTTCTGCTTTAGTTTCTCTGCTTTAGTTTCTCTTTCTTTAGTTTTTCTTCAGTTTCTCATTTAGTGCTTGGTTTTTAACTTGGAACATGATTTTCAGCTAAGCATTTGCACTGTTCCTGGAAAGTAAAGGTTTGAACACTGGTATAACTGATTTGAGAAAATGTTACAGTAACTTCAGATATCTCAGATTTTTACATTCTCCTGTTTTAATCACTAAGCTGCAACTATGCAGAGTTAAAAAACAACCCATCCTTGATACTGATGGATGGATGTCCTGGTTTAACCCCCGTCAGCCGCCAGGCTCCACGCAGCCGCTTGCTCACTTCCCCATCAGTGGGACTGGGGAGAGAATCAGAGTGGTAAAAGGGAGAAGACTGATGGGTTGAGACAAAGGCAGTTTCATAGAAAAAGCAAAACCTGTGTGCACAAGCCAAGCAAAACAAGGGATTAATTCACCACTTCCGGCGGACAGGCAGGTGTTCAGTCACCCACGGTGACTTGAGAAGACAAATGCCATCACTCCAAATGTCTCCCCATTCCTCCTCTTTTCACCCCCTTTGTAGACTGAGCATGCCATTGGAACTAAATGATCTTTAAGGTCGTTTCCAACCCAGGCCTTTTTGTGGTTCTGTGATATGGAATATCCCTCTGATCAGTTGGGGTCACCTGCCCTGGCTGTGTCTCCTCCCAGCCTCCCATGCACTCCCAGATCCCTTGCCAGGAAAGCGGAAAAGCCTTTGGTTCTGTGTAAGCCCTGCTTAGCAGTAACAAAAATTGTCAACCATGTGTTCAGCACAAATCCAAAACACAGCCCCATGCCAGCCACTGGGAAGAAAATTACCTCAGCGCAATGGTCTAACTGATAAGGGCAAAATATAACTTAAGAATTACAATTCTTTTCCTTCTTCCCCCTGCTACTCTCTGTCCCCTGCCCCCATCCAGAGACCTTAAGACACTTCAAACTAACTTTGTCAGTTACTTGTCTCAATGTAGCATCCACCTGCTGCCCAGAAAATGATTGGAATTGGTGCAGTGGAATTCTTCTCACAGCTTCGCTCCGATGTGGATCCAAACTTGCAGGCCCTAATTGATGGGATTGTGGATGGACTGTTTTTTCTTCCTTCTGAACTCCCTTCTAGTTCTTTATCAGTATGTTATCAAGCTCAGCCTCAGCCTTCAGTAGATCAACCAGGTAAATTACATATTTTGAACTGTAATTTATTTTGAATTAAAATAAAGTAAATGAAAAGATTATGAGAAGCTGATGTTTTCAGGCATGGTAGACGAATTATTCCTGAGAGATCAGTGAAGTGTGTGGTAATCAGATTCTGCCAGAGACAGCGTGACCTTAGCTAAATCACCTGGTAGCATTCCTGTAATGGAATTCCCTATCCATTTCCTCAGTGGATAATATCTGTTTTCTGTAATGTACAAAAAGCATGACACAACTTCCAAGGACAGCTTTATGGCAGCAATTGTAGTGATTTAGAATAAATCTGTAATTTAGCCAGTATGCTTTGCTGCTGTTCTTTGTATAGTAGGCTTTAGCTTAGAAAGCAATTCAAATCTTACAAGAAAAAAAAAGGAAAAAGCAGTAGTTGATCCTGGTAGAATGACTTTTAAAACTACAGTAGTTGTAGGCACTATCTACTTAGTATTGGATAAGCATTTGTCATAGAAAAACACTTAAACTTTCTTTAAAGTGTCACGTTATGTGTGAAGTGCTATTGCTTGCATCTGTTGCCTAGTTCATTATCTGTCTCTTACAATGATTTGCATTTCCTCCTAGATGTAGTCTAACCCATGTGGTTCTTCTCTTCTGCCTTAAAAATTTTAGAACAGAGTTTGAAGGAGAAAATTACCTATCATAGAGGTCCTTACTTCATCCTCCTGCTTATTGTGGGAAAGACACTGCTGTTACACAGTGCATGTAGTAGTAATGACCACACTGCTGTCACTCATACTGTGCAGTCACAGAGATAAAAGTAATTTTTTGGTAGTTTCTGATGCCTCTCTAATGCTTGGAGTTTTAGTTCTAGTTCACTAGAATGATATGCCTGGTGATTGATTTTTTAATTTTTTTTTTCCTTCCTATGCCCACACAGGGGCAGATTTTTACTTCATGTTTCTACTGTATGGGGAAGAATAATCTTTTACATGAGCGTTCTTAAATTATATCTTTCTGAAACTACTCAGTTGAAGTTATTTGTTCTGTAAATTGTATGCATGTGTGGATGGAATAATCTTAATGCTTCCTAACAGGAGTGTTGTATTTTTCTTTCTGTTTCAACTTCAGTTACTGGGAAAAATTGTAAGCTGATAACCTGGCATTATCTAGTTTGATCCTTTGAACCAAGTATTATGGTCTGGAGAGATTGCTTTTAGTGTTAACATTTCTGGGGTATATTTTTATACAGTTTGTATATGAATGACATGTAGCAATATACATATTGTATATAAGAGGGCAACTTTTCAGGTGACCTAAGAAGACAGCAGTTTTGGTAGAAAAAGGTTTTAAGTAATTTAATTAAAAAAGTTAATTTCATTACTACATAGGTAGGTTAAAAGTAAACCTTTTATTTGACTGCCAGTTCTCCATCAGGCAATATATTTTGTGTAATTGTTTTTGCTATTGTTTATTTGGTATGCAAGCTAGTGTAAGAAAATGGAGAAAAAAACCACCCTTTACGGTTGCAGAATATGTATAAAAAAATAAACATTGACATAATCTCTTTACTCCATTTTTCTGGTCATCTGAGACTATTTTAACCTATTAAGGAAACTGATTTAAAACTCAAGGGTGAAAGGGAGGTAGTTAAGGAAAAACATGAAGATAAATTGAGTTTTTCTTTTTTGTGTGTGTGCGTTTTTTAAACTTACCCCCTTTTTTTTTTTTAGTTCTGCCTCAAGAGGAATTATTCACTGGATATTTTTGTCAAAATAGAAGTCATCTGCCGCAGTTAGAAATACCTCCCAAAAGAACAGTTGGTATGTGTAGTTATAAAAGAATATGTTAATTACAGAAAGAGCTTAGAGTTGTAATTTAGATGGAATTCCATTACATATGTGGATAGCAAAATTGGCTCTTCTTTTTCCTATTGTTATTCTGTGAAATCTAACACCACAGAAGCTACAATAAAAATGCTTATAAAAATGACATTCATCTTAATAGATATTTCCCTTTTCTAGTAAATAGTGTAGCTCTTTGGAATATCTAAGCTACATTAGAAAGTGCTGCAATTTTAAAAATTATTTAAATTGCTAGTGTTTCCTGGATGATCTGTGTTTCATGATCAGAAGTGGCTGAAAGGTTTAAGTACCTTTTATTTCAATAAAACTTAGTCTGAAGTACCTTTCTACTTTTTAGAAAACTAGTTTAGGTGCTAGAGGAATCTTTGCTTTATATTTAAATGAAAAACAGTGTTATGCTTTGATTCTTTTTTTTTTATCAAATGATATGAAGTGTTTCACTGACAAGCACAAGTCAATAATATTTTGGTCTTTGCCTGTACCAGTATACTAGTAGCAGTTCACAGGAGAGTGTCATATTTAAAATACATGCTGAAATCTAGATTTTAAAATATGACTTTGCAGATACTGTAGGTACATCACCAGTTGAGTTTTTTAGTAGCGAATCTGCTATCTTAGGGATTGCACAGTAATTATCACAAACTTTTAAGTTAAAAATGGCTTTAAAGTTATTTTCATTACAAAGTTACTATGTGCCATAATTTTGTAAGAACAATAATTTCTGCTGCTTTAAGAGTAAGACCATGAGGTCAGTTTTCCATTTTTAGAGATCATGCTAATGGATTAAATATTTTTTAGTAGCAGATCAAAATTATAATTTGATTGAAAGCATGATATGGCAGATTGAGTATTCTTCCACTAATGCTGTGTTCGTTATTTGCTAAAGCTTTCTTCAATAAACATATTTCATTTAGATTTGGCATGACCTTATTGATGTTTTGGTATTGCTGAAAACTCATTAAAAGCATTTGAGTTTGTGCAAGTCTATATTCACTAAAAGATATTTCTGTGTAAGATAGTATATTAATTATAAGTTTTTTACTTTGCCTTGGATGTATACAATATAATATTTCTACAAAATATATTTGAAAACATCAGCTCTGTTTTTTTGCAGTGAAATGCTTGAAATTTTCCACATTTCCTTGGCTAACTCTGACTTCAACAGATAGACATGTTCTTTCATCAAATGAAAGGTGCAGTAATAGAAACATTACAATTTCCTTGTAGTTTTTATTTTTCAGTAACAGTGGTTGTAAATTTCTGTCCTTCTGCATCATGAGGCTATTCCTGTAAATAACCCAATGAGCTAATTTTTGATAAATGGTTATAAAAACTGGCCTGAAGTTGGGCAGTGTCACTCTCCATTTTCTGTGTTTAAATCAGAGTATGTTTGGGTCTTTTGTTCATGTCACTTCAGTCTGTGTTTTAAATTTTTTAAGTGGATCAAAGTTTTCATTCAGCTAATAATAGAACAAGCTGGAATAAAATCATTATTTACTTTGCCCCCATGACCAGTTGGTAGGAAAATCCCTACTTTCAATAGTAACTTAACGAAGTTTAGTCCAATAAGTTTAGCTACAGGGCCTTATCCAGGCATTGAGTCATTCCAACAGTCTTTCTGCAGTGACTTTTTTTTTTTCTTTAATTTAGAAAAAGTGTTTGAAGTGCCCCAAGGAAAAGTTCTGTAGTTGGGATTCCTTATGAGTTGTCACAGAGCTGTGATAGATTTCTAGCATAGTTTTTTTTGTGTGTTTGTTTTTTCCTTTTGAAAGATTTCTGAAGCTGGAGAACCTATTTAATATTTAATTTCCTTTATGCCCGAGTATAGAAAAAGAACACAGATTTGTAACACTGGACATACTTGATTTTTTACAGTGGTTTCAGAAACAATGGTTTCTAAAACAATTGAAAAAATTGAAGCAGACTGTGCTAAAGATTCTTATTATTTACTAATGTTAGTCTTAGAGAATAGCTAATAAATTTCTCCCTTTATGGAATTTCCCACGTATGTAATGCAAGTGCTTTTAAGTTATACACGAACCTTAGTAATGAAAGAAACTTTCTTACTGGTATGAGTTATATTACTTGCTGTATACCACTGAGATAATCACTAGCTTCACAGGGAATTTCCTGCAGTTCTTATTTTAATTTCAAATTCAGAATCAATAAAGTTATTTCTCTTTTTGGAACCTAATTTTACATGTGGGAATTGCATTTGTTCTTTATTGTATATAGGATTCACATAGCTAAGGAATAATACAACTTAAAAAATAATATGACAGTAGAATTACAGAGGTTTTTTTCTTTAGATTCTTCAGTGTTGTGATTATAACTTTCTTGTAAAGACTTGTTCAGGCTAATAATTACTGGTTGGTTTTATTTTCATTTTAATACATATTTAAATATGAACTTGTAGCTCTTTGAGAAGTAACAACCAAAGTTTAATTTGGAGTACATGTGAGCTTCTTCAGGATGTGATTATGCAAGATTTTCCTGCAGAGATCTTCCTTCAAAGGCCAAAGATTGTACAGGCAAGAATTCACATAAAGTTTAAAGTTTTTATTGGTATAAGTTATGCCAAGGATGAATTGATGCAAATGATTCATTGTGTTTCTAAACAAAATAATTAAACAGCAGTACCTTTATGCTAACTCTAGGTGCATAGAAAAGGGGACATTGGCTATATATGGTGGTTGTAAAGTTTTTTCCTTGTAATAATGTATGTTGCTAAACAGTAATGAAGTGTTTTGTGAAGTAATACTTTGTTTCTTCTGGATAAGATAAAGTTGTGTCCTTATTGTAGGCACATGTACTAATGGGCTCCCATAATGAAAGTAGTGGCTTCTTTGGAAATTTAATGTGAAACTTGGCTTCTTCCTTAGGCCTAATAGTCTTGCATTCAGTAAGGAAACAGTAGTTGAGCCTATTTATTCTTAGCTGTGATTCTGAAAAACGCTTGGAAACATTTTTGAACCATATTTTGTTGTAAGACTTGTTGTCATGGTTGTTCATGAAGGTGATTAATGTTTGGGTCTTGGTGTTGGTGGTTTTGTCTTTGCAGAGCCTTTTATCTCTGCTAAACCTGGCTTTTGGAGGAGATGGAAGACACCAGTTGGCTTTGCAGGCTGTGTCGTGCCTGCAACAGCTCTGCATCTTCTTGAGAAGTAGACTTAACTTCCATAGAGATCCAAGTTTTTCTTCCTCAGAGCAAGGTAGGTATTTTTAAGTATTTGAGATATTGTTGTTTTTACTGCAGATAAGATTGTCTAAAATGATGACAGAAAAAAACCAAAACCAGAACCTTATAGCAAATGTAATCTTGTGAAATTGTTTTGCTAAAGGGATGGTGTTCGGTAGTATTAATGTTAATTAAAAAATGTTGAGTAATTGCATTGTTTTAAAGTACTTATTCAGTTTTAGTTTCCTGTGATTCCCCATTCATCAACTTCTCCCAGTAACCAATTGTTTGTATGTCAGCAGGGGAGGGATTTTTAACTAAAACTAAGTTAAGTCTGTGAAATAAAAGTGGGCAAAGTTTCAGAAAAGCTTTCAAGCTATTAGTACTTAACAATGTAGTTACTAATTTCATGAGGTATGTGAACTATTTTTTTTATGCTGATGGCTAAAAATAGTTTAATCATTGTTTTGAATTTTGCAGTCATGAGGGCTGCTTCGCAATGTTCTTAATGCTTAAATGATGTAGCTTTAATGGTGTAGATTAGTTATAATGGTCTTCTTGTTTCCATTTTGTCATCTGCATTGAATCAGCTTTGTTTCTGTAAATTGGTAGTCTGATTCTCTTCATAAGATTGCCACTATATTTGGTGTCTTAATAAATGATGTTGGCTGCTAATTCGGTTATAACATCAACAAGTTCAATAGCCTTACCCCAAACACTATGTTTCTATTTTTAAAACCCAAGATTTATGAGTCAGCTGGAATATTCAATGGTTTTTGCCTTGGAATTGTGTTTCCAAACTCTGCTACTTGCCAGTGATAAGTTGTTCTAGGTCATCAGTATTTACGTGGTATTTTCCATATCCTACCTTAGTTACTTTTACTGTTCACTATATAGTATCTTTCAGAATCATGGATTCCACTAAGGGAAAATATATTCTTTGTGTTACATAAAGGTACAGCTTCTCAGAATTCATCTGTATCTTACTGTCAAGAAGCAAGAGGCGCTCCTCGTTCTCAGAATCCATCACCTGGAAGTAGTAGCCCTCGGCCCTCTGTGATTGGACGGACAGTTCAGCGTCCCAGAGGAGATGGTCAAGATTGGGATGCAGTATCTTCTAGGTGAATGAAACAGGAAATAACTTGCACTTCAGTTAAAAACGTTTTAATGTAGGATTATATTATCAGCTCCTTGTCAGTGTGTGGAATGATGCAACCTTTTGGTAATTTGTGAAGATTCAAACTATGTTTATGAATGAAACCATTCTTAAAGTGGTGTTCGAAATACATAAAATCATTGGCACGTATTGTACCCAACCACCATTTTAAACAAAATCTCTTCCTATCAATTGTTATTGCTTGTGCGTGTATTTATAAGACACAGAAAAGCATTTATTCAGTCTGTTGCTAGAAAGTCAGGGATTTTTCTTTCTTTCAGCAGATGACCTCATAAGTTCTTTTAAGTGGAATGGCCATCCCATAGGTAACAGTATATAGTATTGTCAAAAATGCTGTGCTGCATAAAGATTTCTCTTGAAGTCTTCTAAATTTGTTGTTAAATTTGACAACAAATTTCAGTTCTATAACATCTAAAAATTTGACTCTTATATGAAATTATAAATTGTCTGTGTACCCTCAAAATGTAGAAGTTTTTGTGTGTGGTTTTGTTGCTCATCTTGACACAACAGACTTAAAGCTGCTGTTCAAGTACCAATGTCTTCTAGTATGTGGGATTTTAAAAGTCCTTGTAAGTCTTTACTGTGTGCTTGTTGGCAGTTCTTTTGAGTCTCTGTGATGTATGGTCTTAGTGATTGAGTTACTCCTAGGTATTCAAAGAGACTACGATGAGAATAGTTCAGTTGTAAATACATCTTGACAGTCATTATATTAAAAAGTTACTTTTGTTTAAGTCTAATATATTAATTTTTTTATCATGTAACTAATATGGCACTGTCAATAAATTCCTAGAAGGCTTTATGCCTTCTAGGACCCAGTCATTTTCCCAAGTTAAACAGTTAACAGTTTAATAGCAGCTGGTGTATATTGTGCAAGAGCGATGGCCTGACTGTCAGTCTAGAAATGAAAGCTGCATAAGAATAAGTACCAGTTTGGGCAGTGATGAGACTTGTAGAAACCAGGTGGGAGTGCTAATAGGGCCATGTTATGAGCTGTTCATGACTGCACACTTTTATCTTCTTGCATCCTGTGTGCGGCAGTAGACCTGCTCACTGCCCATGAATCTCATTTCTTACAAAGATATAATTTAGCCCAGAGGTAGCATAAAGAGCAACATGATGTTGAATAGAGATATGATAGAGGGAAATGGCAGTAGTGTTGCTCTGACATTGCTGATTTTGGTAAGGAAGAGCTGCGTTCAGTGAATCTTATCATCTTCTATGTAATTGTAATGTAAATTTGTTTATTGCTATTCTATATGTAACTCTTCTTTTTCCTTGTTCTTTAATCTTGAGACTCTTCAATCTATCTGTTTGTCTGTTTCAAATTCTGCCTGGAAACTTAACCTTTCCTCTTCTGAATTGTTTTTATGATTGATACCTCTCCTTCTTTCCCTCTGGTAAGTGCAGCCAAACCCCAGTACATATTCGTGAACTCTTCTATTTTGCTTGTAGTTTTCTGTTGGCCTCTTAATCAGTCAGCATTTGACTTCTTATAGACATATTTTACATTTAATTAGACAATAGAATCTAACACAGTGATGCTACAATTCAATTTCTTCAGCTTGTTTAATAATAAAAAAAGGAACCAAACAAAACCCAGTTGTAAGTCATACAGGTTTTTAAAGCGAATCAAGATTGCTAAATGCTGTTTGGGATAAGAAAACTTAAAAAATATGTTCTGAGTTTTATTAATTATAATGCTGACAGTGGAATTAAATTACTATTGAAAACAGTTGAAAACTAATACAGTTATGAACTCTATATTGTTCATAATATATGAAGCATATATAATATATTTAATAATATATTCATATATAAAATATTTAATAATTAAAATATGTCTATAATTTAATAGCACTCTGTTTACTTTGTAATATATGCTTGATTACACTTAAGACTTTCTTGGACAAGGGAATATTTTCTGTTTTACAGTGGACAAAGTAGTCCTAAGGATTAAACATAGCTCATGCTTCTTAATTTTCCATCTAAGGATTCTTGTGGCTAGCTATATAGAATGGTTTTAATATAGTAAATATAATTCAGGCTGAAATTTGATTTACTAAGTGGTCTTGCTTCAAGAAACTGATTTCGTTCATAAAAAACCAAGTTTCAAATCAACTGATATTTCTCATGCAATATAGTATTCATTGCATGTGTATTTCTTCCAGTACACAGTGCTAAGTGATTTTGAAGATGACTGCCAAAACATTAGGCATTCACTTGTGATGCTCCCAGTTCTGACATTTAAAAAAAACAACTAAGGAAAATCCCCCTCTGCCTGCAACACTGGTGGATAGCAGAGAAAGATTGGGATGGAAGGAAGGATATGCTTAAGGCAGGAGTAATGAAAATACTTGATGCTATTTTTAACATCTGTACATATGTGTTTTCTCTTTGCAAGAGTTAACAATGTTTTTGGTTTTTCTAAATTTTTGTTTGCTTGTTTTAAGTGGAAACAGTACTCAAGCAAATGCAAACTCCAGAATCTCTCTGCATTCCCCATTTGACGTAGGACATATTGACCTACCAGATATTGAAAATGAGGACACTTTGGAATTACAGATGAAGCAGCTTAGCCTTCCTCAGTTCTGTGTTTCCATCTTGGAAAATGCAATACCGCTTCTAAGAACAGGTGAGAAGGTTTTGAGTTAAGTATTTAACTTACATATCTTTCACATCCTTAACACAAACCTCTTAAGAAGTTGGCGTTGTGAGTTGAGTACCTCAAATAAGGCACAGCTGTTTGCTGATGTACTGTGGCTAGTTGCAACAGGTCTTTTCTAGGGACTTTGTTCAGGTCACAAAGCTTCAATATTCTGATTGTTTTTCAGAATTGCTTCAGAAGTTTTAAGTACTTTTTACTGATAGTGGCAAGAGCTGAATGCATGGTGGAAAAATGGTGTGGCAGGATAAAATGTCATTCAGGAAGATGAAAAAATAATCACTCCTAACCAAAGGTGTTCTGATGTCTTTGAGCACAGAGTTTTCCTCCTGTTCAAGAAATAATAAACAAAAATTCTGGTGAAAGGCTTGTTTTTATTCTTACAAATACAGTAACAAATGGTTTAAGAAACATAAGTAATGATAGTCTAATTGCAATTATAATCTTTATTTTAATTTATAGAGGTTCTAAATTGCAAAGCCCTTTTGGAGGACAATCTTTTTGCTCCTAGGTTGTCTAAAATGGTATTTAGCTGTAAAATGTAATGTAATTCAAAACGGATATTGGTAAATGTGGTAAGGTTTTCAAATAGAGCTGGAAATGTGCATCTATCTATGACTAGGATACTAAAAGTTAGAGGCTTTAACTTATAAAAATTCTATGAAATATGTATGAAAATTATTCAGTTCTTTTTTTTTGTTGTAAACCAACTAAAATGAATTAAAGTTTTGTTTTTCCCTTTCAGAATAGTGATATTTAAATATTAATTAGTCACAAGCACATTCGTGACTTCTAGCATCTTTTATTTATAACGTAAAACTGCAGAAAATGTATTTTCTATCTTTTCCATTTCTGGCGCCTGTCACTTCAAATCTGCAGAGTTTAAAGACAGCTTTTCTACCTTTCAAGATTCTTTCTTTCAATCTTATAGACCTAAAATAGTTTCACTTTTGGGTAAAGTTGATCTGTCTTTGTTTATCTTCCCCTCAGGTTTTTTACACTTTTTAAACTCTACTCAGTGATATTTTTTTGTTCTTCCACTGTGCTGTAATGAGACACAGATTGTAAGGAAACTAATATTTTTATCCTGTTCCTGTTGATCTGAAAGCCTGTGATCTAAAGGCACACTGTGAGACTGTGTGATACTGTGAGACAGTAACACAATTTCTCATCTGGTTATACTTTAGGTTGTTATCTTTAGTAAAATCAACAGGCATTTTTATGAACGTTATTATCAACTTATATAATATAGTGTAGATTGTATTCTAGACTTTTAAGTTACTGGGTAAAGGAAAAACAGTAAGCTTATTGTAGAATTTACTACCTTTTCTTTTGCAATATAATGTGTATTTTAGTTAAGCTTAAATTCTATTCCTTGTGGAGATGTTCACTGGAATTTTTCTTCCCTTATCTTGACTTGCCTTGTGAGTGAAGTCATTGCAGAAATCAGTAGTGGTGTGGGGTTTTTTTGGGTTTGGTTTGGTGGGGTTTTTTTTTGTTGTTGTTTTGTTTTTTGGGTTTTTTTTTTTTGGTTTTTTTTTTGGGTTTTTTTTTTTGTTTAAATGGAGAAATTTTTTTANGTTTTGTTTTTGGGGTTTTTTTTTTTTTGGTTTTTTTGTTGGGTTTTTTTTTTGGTTAAAATGGAGAAATTTTTTAAGTTAAATTGGCAATGTTTTGCCTAAAATCAATGGAAAACAGCGCTTCTGTGAGATAGGTAAAACCAAGCTTTTGAAAAGGCCTTGTGCCATTCTCTGTCATGCTCACCCAAAGCAGATCACTCAAGCTGCTAATTGCACATTATCACTACATATCTAGTCACATACAGAGATACAAATTTTTTCCCCAAGTATATCAACAAGACTTCTGCAGTGTGTAAAATTTGTAAGAGAAAAAGCAACAAAGAAATTAATGTTTAATTATAATGAACAAGTAGAGCTTTATCTTTTTCAAATGGGTTTTGTTTTGAGGATTTTGAAAGATGCAGAATTTTTGTCTTAGTTAAAAAATACATTGAAAATTCAATGGTTTTGTGTGAAATCCATCTATGATTTTAAATAGAAACATACCATCAATAAGTAACTAAGCCAACAGTTGCACTATATTGCACTATATTGAATATTTAAGGAAAACTGTCACTGTATGGTTCTTGAGGATGTCAGACAGTTTTGGCATCCTCACTTATGTGGGGTTGAAAATACTTGGTCTGGCTCCAGATATTCTGCCTTGTTACCTTTTAACTCCTCTGTTTTCTTGTTGTCTGGGGACATTAGGAGGAGGCTTATATTTGTAGTAAATGTAGGCTGTACATGTCTAAGCTCAGGCCAAGTTTCTTTGTGGGCACATATTCAAGCTTAAAATTTTACCAAGGATAAAAGTCACTAATAGATCAGATCAGCCTTGTTATTAAGAGACACTCAGAAGAAGAAATGAAAATTAATAAATAGCAGCCTAAAAAAAACCACCAAACCCTGTTCTCCTAGCAGTTCCCCAAAGGGGGAACTGTTACGGAGAACTCTGCAAGTAGATAAAGTGGGTGTTCATCTCCTTGTCTTTTAAAAGATCTCAAACAAAATAATCTGTGAAGAAAGACACTCCTCTACCAAAAATGCAGATTAATGGGAATAGATAATATATACAGAAGATTTGTAACACAGCTATCTGGATGGGGGAAATTAGTGACTTTATTATGAACTTTAAAAAAGTTCTGTAATCAGATTTACAGCTGTAGTAAAGTTCATGTTTATTTTCTTAAATAATTTTATGATAGGTTTTAAGGAAATGCAGATTTTTTTCCAAGTATCTAATTACTGTAATCTGTTTTGATTTTGGGTGGTTGTTGTCTTCTGTGACTCAGAGCTATTAGTGGTCGAGGACAGTTAGCATTAGTTTTGTAGAAGCATATAGGAAAATTAAAACACCAGAATTTTGTATTTGGAATAATCTCTTGTGTCTTCTGAATATCAAAATATAATATTTTGTCTGTACTTAAATTTATCCTCTCGTTTGTGTTCATAGGCAGTAGGAGAGTGACGATAGAAGTTCTTGAATTGCTTGTTGAAGACATGTTCCTTATTGGTGACGCTATTTCTGAAAATGTTTGGGAAGATGACAGCCTTTTTGCAATGGAATTGGTAAGGTTCTTCAGGCTTTGATCAACCATATTTGTCTCCTTTTATAAGCTTCTGACATTTTCTGCAGTGATTCATATATCTAAGCTTCTGCTGAGCTGTGCTTTTGAAAATTTTAAGTAGTTTATTACTAGTTCTATTGATGACACAAGTTTTTTAAATGTCAGTTCTTTTACCAGACAATACTTGGAGTTTCACCTCAAGAAGATAGGCAGCCATTGAAACACATGGAGGGAAGGGAATCTGAGGGAAAAGCACTGACTACAAATGTTGGGGACCAATTAGATGTAAATGACAACTTTCCCTTTCTTTGCTCCTTATAAACTGGAGATTAGGGAGATAACTGTTCAGATCCAAGACTGGAGTTCTAAGATAGATGCTATCCATTTCCTACACAGGAACTATAGATCTCTGCACAAATTTTTGATATTCTTAACAGTGTTGCTTAGCTGGGAAAGAAAAGAGAGGCCTTTTTAGCCCAGCAGAGGTTCAAGGCATTAAGATGCTGTTGACCAAACAATTTAAATTGCTGAGCACAGTTGAGAGTTGTTATATACATGACTTATAAAATTAGTGAATGACAGATAAAGTAATAATGGCTGACTTGCTGTTTTGAAGACAAGGGAAAGCTGAAGCATAAGCTGGCATGGCTCAGGCATGTAACAAATGTACCAGAGCTGCAGACTTGTCTAAAGACTTGAAATAAATGTAGTCTTAAATGCACCTGACTTGAGATAGAATTCATGAAAATACCACTGAATATGAAACAATAACAGCTGCAATATTAATTAATTAAAATATTGCTGTAGGCTTCCCTTTTCTCTATTTTATAAATGTTAATATTTATATTATTTATAGGACCTATTAGTGAATGAGAATTTTTTCCTTGAATTTAAACTACTGATCTGTGAAAATCTATTATAATTGATCAACATCAAATCAGTGCTGAAGATTTCTTGCAGAACATTTAATCTCAGAAGCTTAATATCCCTTTGTCTACTTGTTTTATGACCTGAATCAGTATATTTCATTGCCTGTAAATCTATCAAACTACAGTAGAATATATTATATGTATACCATACTGATTTTTATTAGTAGGATAATGTTTGTTTCCAGGGTACTAACAAACAAACCTCTGCAAATAAGATGGGTAACAGTATACAGTTATATTGATTTTTTTTTTTTTTTTTTTTTTTAAATTGAGGAGAGG